>JAUMHH010209592.1:0-12842 GCA_032359455.1 Chlamys rubida
TGCCGGACAAACAAAAGTTTACGCCGGACAACGCCATACCATAATACTCCCGTCAAATTTGACGGGCGTATAAAAATAAACGTTTCAACACTTAGGGATTTCAGATTGTCTCAGAGCATACAAATTTACATGTATTTTTACTTACAGTGTTACAGGTGGCATGTATCAACATTTACTTTACATTTTGATGGTTATTAAAATACCTGTTTACTTAAAAACACATCTCAATTGGGTCCGATACTGATTACATCTTTCAATGATATCACCCTTAGGTCATTCAGGGATCTTTTCTTTATGTCATGAAATCAACCCCAACTATTAAAATGTCCTCACATTAAAAGTAACATTTCTATTGTATGTAAAAATAGATGTTTGGCATCGTTGGAAAAGTGTGTAAATCTCCTTTCACAAACCTCCTATATTGTGCATCCATGTAAAATGTATTCTCCTTTAGCAAAATACCTCTGACAAAACTGTTTTTCTCAGTCTGAAATAAGTTACTGCAAACTTTTAGTATAATCATGAATTTGACATCGGCCTCATGCTATAGGCATGCTGAACACTACTCAAAATCTGTATCAGGTTTCACTGGTTCATGTGCAATGTTTTGTTATAATAAAATCAAAATCAATTTTAATTTTTCACTGAAAATTATGAGAACTTAACTTGTGACATGTGCATCCTCTTGCATTGGAGTACATGGCAAAAATGTGTAAGTGCTGAAGTTACATGGATGCTATATAGAATCTATGGATAGAGTCATTAGATTAAGGAATTTCCCGGGCCCCTGAATCGAGAAGTTATCAGCATACTGCACCATATATGCTTATATTATGCCAATTAAACTGACATTAACCTAAAGAAGCATGACTGGGATTTTTTTTGAAACAACGCAAAGGTTATACAAATGTATATGATTTGAGACAGAAATATTATTCATCTATTATAAGCATTACATATTTTTGCACATCCACTTGAAATTTGATTTTTGATAAAAAATGTAGTTAAGTTAAAGATAGTTTCCAATACAGGAGCCAATAGAGCTCCTCTATACTGGACTCAAAAATTAAACAATTGTACAAATATAAAGTTAAAGTTCGTTGGGGTATTTTTTTTTTACATTGAGACCTTTCCACCCTTCTCATGTATAATATTATCATTGGGAAATGGGGGGGGGGGGGTAATTTATTTCTGGGAAACAATCAGGTTGGGGAAAACCACCAACTTGCGTATAATATGCAAACTCGCCTATTACTGGGTATACGCCAGTTGGAGTATGGATTTGTTCCTAAAAATAACCCAAATCGCTTTAACCGTCCAAATGCGTTCGTTTATCGTGGAATATTTCTGCGCCACACCTACCGTTTCAACCGGGATACGCTAATGCTAGCCCTGGTTGGTAATTCTTTGCGTTTTTCAAGGTTGTTTCGTTAGGTCTGCAGTGTGTTTAACCTTTTTCACCAAAAAACCTGTCTAATTAAAACTTTCCCCCTTTTACAGTTCTAAAACTTGAATCATTGTTGCACATATTTGTTCAAATCACTTTATCAACATGTCAAGCGTTATTCTACTGTATATACAGTAGCGAGCTCATATGTTTCTATAAAAGATCTTAATCAAAACTAAACTTCCTCGACACAGGTGTCATGTCATTTTGTGGCGACTTGTACAAATAAGCAAACACCTGTCTGATCGGCCATTCTAAGACCAACAATATAATAATTAATTATTTTAACTTACCGTTTTTCACATCAACATTCAGATTGAATTTCACCCAAGTGGTGCACCTTACCTTATATGGCAATGTTACGTCTCGGGTATGAATCATGTACAGTGCTGCAAGGGAACGTGACCCACCCAAAGATGTCCTTCCCGGAAATAGAACAACGTCTAAATTCTCATGTTTTGAATACGACAGAGCTCCAAACTTTAAACTTAATTTACAACACCAAGGGAGCTGTTTGATAGATATTTCATCTAGCTGTACATAGCTAACTTGAAAATCTTCAACTTCTTCAATTAGGCATTTTACTTACCTTTATCGAAAAAAGAAATTTGAAGAATGCCAGGCACTTGTGTGACAGGAAATGGATATATATATAAAATTTGCGCATGCGCTAAAGATTATTTAAAATTTCCACTGGTCCTTTTTTTAAATAAATTCAGAAACATTGATAATATGACCAAAAGTGTAAAAAGACCTTCTGTTTAACATCACTCTATATATGTAAACATAACATTAAAATTACAATCAGCATGTCGATTTCAAGAATATTTACGGAGCATATCACAACCTAACCTGAATAATGTTCAGACGGCGTTATCAAACCGTGCCTCTTTCAAACGCTCAAGAATCTGTGCTAATAACCTGAATTTTTAGCGTTTTGAAGATGGCTGCTTCCAGCAGTTTCGGTTCGGAATTATTATTTTCATCTCTTTTTATACAACAAATCGGCTGGAATTGATCAAGACAACACAAACAACGATGTCGCAAAAAACTGTTGAAGACAGCGTGTATGATGTCGTTGGAGAAATCTTGGTAATAAATTGACATTGTACTTGGAACAGTTTCTATTACTGTAGTATCACTTCGCATATTTTCCTTTGTATTGCATGGAATTTAGCATTGATACACGGGGTCTGTTCGTTAACACCGACAAGTCGTTTTGGATTTTTTTCTTAAGTAATGTACATTTCAGGAGTAAATCCTGATGAAATCCATTACCTCTTCTGACTGCTTTAATCTGTCCCTAAACAAAAAACATTTCTAACTCCAATACTTTATAAATATTCCCTTTCACTATTTTTTATATTTTCTTCTCTTGGCCTAGCACCCACTTCCACATGACATGATCTTCAAATAGATGAAGGTGGTCATTACTATGTAGATGTAGTCAAATTAGATCCAAATGTTTCAATCTATCATCTTGTCTTGTAGAGAAATTACAGTGATGAATATAAGAACGACTTACAACAGTTCCTGCCAAGAAACTTAATTCTCCAGCGTAACCAAGTTTCTGAACAGGTATGTGCATCTGTTATATGTACACATGTAGATCTATATGAACATGGGTCGTCACTGTAACTACTAAGGAAGTTAAATTTATAGTGGGCATTTGTGTAGATTTCAGAGGTAACGTGTACTCCAACAGTGTAGATATGTACATTCAATTTTTGGACTGAACAATTGTATTTTCCCAATCAAGCTGTTCCGAAATTCCAGGGTGCCTGCACACTTATGTTGAAATATACTCTGATAGAGGTTGAATAGTGAATACACCATACAATATACTGTAATTTACCAGTGATAATCCCAGGAGGGGGGGGGGGGGGCTGTACATGAAATCAAGGCAATAGAAGGCTAGGGAATGCGCTTACTTTGGTATTATCGGGCACCAACCCTAGGCCTATATATGCACAGAAAGTAAGGAAAATTGGGGTTGGAATAATTACCAGCCTAATTAATTATCACTGGTAAAACATGGTAGCTATAAAAAGAAGGTGAACTTTTGGCTTGAAGATTCTAGTTACTGTACTGGGTTGGCTGCATGCAACCAGATGTATTTTATGACCTGGCCACTGTTTATACCTTTCACCACTAGTACTGTAGACCTTAATGGACTTATCCAAATCAATACATGGAAGAGTTTATCAGATTTACATATGGGTGAAAGGGTTTACAAGATCTATCACAAACACTTTTAGTTTCGGTTTTAGGTTAATTTCCAGTGTGTATATAGATTTAATCTATGATTGTATATAAGAGGTAACAAAGTCCACCTTTTAGCGTCCATCTTTGTTTCTGGAAATGTTTTAATAATTGTATCCAGAAAAATATTTTTCACATTTTGTTATCAATCGACAAAAAATGTCTTTTCAACAACAAATAGGGCAGTTACAACCAGTATATGATACAACTTAGGCACTATTGATTCAGATGTGGGTATATGAAAAGGTGCAGTCTTCTACATGTATAAGTGACCTACAAAGAGTGTGGGGGGGGGGGGGGGTAAAATGTTTTTTTAAAGAAAATTCTTGTTACAAAGCAGATAGAGACAGTAGCTTGCTTGCATAGATGAATGCTACAAAAATAAGTGGTTACAGGTAAAAAGATACTAATCAAGTCCTTCAATAAAGCTCAAAAATAAAATATCAAAGGTTGAAATTGGATTTGGGAAGAGGATCCCCGGATGTATCATACAATTTTGCTGCTTTTGATTTCTCTCAGAACAGATTCTGTTGTTATTCTTTTATTCAATATTTTTGTAGCTTGGATTCAATATTCGAGGAGGGAAAGAACACCATTGTGGGATCTATGTATCCAAGGTGAGTATTAATCTCAGAATACATACTGTTATACTCTCAAGCATCCATCCTCAAATAAGGCCCTTCTTCGGGCTTCCTACTTTTCTAAGAGAAAAAAATTGTTAACATTAAATACATGTATTTTCTTTCAGGATCTACTGATATATGAAAATGAAGAACTTCTAAATACTGATGATCTACATTATACTGATGAAGTATATAAGAAATTCTCTCGGGCTTAGTTGGTAGAAAGCAGCTAAAGTTTCATTATTTACTAGGATGACATATCCCCCCTCCAAAAAGAATGTCACTATATTTTAAATATATTGAAGTATTGCATCTTCAATATAAGTATAAATCATCATGTATGCTTCATATGAAACTATTTATTACTTTATCTATGATCAGTCGGGCAAAATATTATGCATGCATCGGAGCTCTGCAATTAAATTTTTTGTTATATTTTTGTCTGTAAAATCGTATCTCTCTTGTTTCCTGGCTGACAATAGCAATGTTTTTGTAGGTGACGATGGACAGTGAAGCAGACAAACTGGGACTGCGGGAAGCAGATCAGGTATTGTTTAAATAGAACATAACATCTCATTATTATAGTTAGAGATCCCAAATTTTAGAATGTGTTCCTAATACAAAAATAGTGTTGGATCGAAAGACAAACAACAGTACATGTTATATTTTCACAATTTTAATGATATGTTTTTATGCTTTATGGAAACTTATAAATAAAATGACATTGTGTTAATTTCATCCTGTAGAATCTATACAAATTATTAATCATGATAAACAGTGATTGGTTGATGATTAATATATAATAAAAAAAAAAATCCATTTGTTTGCTCTTAAGGGTCTAGTATATAAAATGTACTAATATCAATTAAAGTCAATTATTTTGTTGATTTTTATTATTGATTGGCAAAGGTGGTTTCTTAGTGGAGGTGGTCTCACAAGCGGGTTTGACTTTATGTGGGCAGAGAGGCAATGTATTTTACATATGGGACTATGGGTGATGGAGTCTACATAAACAGAAATTGTAAACAAAATATTGTGAGGAAAGGGGGTATTATTTGACTTAAGAAGGCAAAAACAGTGGCTCTCAACCAACACACACCTATAAATATATATCTGAAATAAATTTGTGTATATTTTGTATCTCTTCTGTTTGTAACCTTTTTGGAAAAACACCTCTTGTGTTTTATGTATTTCTAGATTATGTCTGAAAGTATGTAGTGGAGGGAGAAAGATTATTTGGGTAAAGACGGCAAAAACAGTTGCTCCTCACCTACACACCCCTACAGTGTATAAGTGTATATCTTAAATAAATTTGTGTATATTTTGTACCTGTTCAACCTTTGACCTTTTGGTATTAAAACATTCTTGTGTTTTATATATTTCCAGATTTTGTCCGTAAACAGAGTAAACTTTGAGGATATAGACCACGCGGAGGTAAGACATACAACACTTGAAAAAACACCATTGATATGTAATTCTAGAAAGAGCCATTCATTTTTGTAAGCAGTGGAACATTATATCATAGCTGTCAATCTTCCCTCATCTGACAGGAAGGAGACTCCCTCATTTTGACCAAAATTTACCAAGCTCCCTCGAAACTCCCTCATTCAAGTCCAAACTCACACAAACTCAAAATCTTCATCCTGTGGTCAAATGATCTCCTAGTTACTGCAGGGTGTGTTAAGTGATCATAACAAGTGTGTCTGAACCAGATGAATCCTTTTTTGAGTAATTTTGATACATAAAAAGGGAAAGATAAATTGAGCAAAGCAGTTTCAGTTGATTTCACACACCCTCATTGGAAATGTTGAATGTGGGAGATCTCCTTCATTGGAGGTTTCAGAGGCTGACTCCTATGATATATCATTGTCAACTTATACATTTATAATACATAGTACACATGCGAACACAAAGTTCTGGATATGTGCCTAACCTGTGACCATTGTTATTTTCATTAGTCTCTACTGATACTACTGGAGGACTATGGGTTTACACTCCGTTTGTCAGTCCACCAGTCTGTTAGATAATGTATCACTTTACACAGAGTTATGGCCCTTTGTTCTGTTTTTGATACCAAAGTGTATCTGGACTCTGGAGGTGGGGGAATATAGATTGCTTGCAATACTTTGTCTTTCTTTCTAAACAGATTAACTGTATTTAGTTATCTGTAACCATTATATTGAGGTAGACAAAAAGAATAATAATTTATTGGATGTGACCAATGAGTTGTATAAATGACATCAGAATATATAACCTTTTCTGTGAAGAAATATCAATATTTTGTTAAAAAGTCCTTTATGTTTATGAACTGCGATAATTATGTATTTTCCAAATCTTTTTTTTTAACATATACTTATTAGATGTTGTTGATCTTTTTTTTCAGGCGGTCAACATTTTAAAAAGAAACATAAGCATAAACATGCAAGTCCGTTTTTTCCCATATGGTAAGTGATAATAACGAGAAAACTACATGTATTGTGAGAGTGTTTCTGTAATACAATGCAAGTCACCTTATGGCATTTTTCAGAAAAATTATATTTCGTCTGTAAAGAGAAATATGACCTTAACAGGAAATCTGTTCTTGAAAATACTAGATACATGTTCTATATGTAAATCCACCTTTATCATAACATTACAAATCTGCCTCTGACAGTGAAATCACCTCTTTAACAGCTGTTTATAATGAAAATAATATTATACTGTACAACATTTATATAGTGCCCTATATGATAATGCAACATAACTCAAAGACGCTTTAGTCCCTTTACAACACATAATATTCCAACAGTAACAGTTTTGAGTTACAAAAAATAACGTAGATAAAAGATTAGTATATTGCTTTACAACAAAACCAAAATGAAGCAATGGAATCACGTGGCAATAACATAACAACATATCATTGTTTTCATAAGTTTAAGCCTGCACAAGTAATTGTCACTTGGGAAATGTATGGCAATTGGCATTACATCATGCATTTTTGGTGCACATGTCAAGTCACATATGATTTATATAGGAAAAATGACATGTTAGTGGAAATGTTTCTTTGAACACTGGTTTACCAACTCATTCACCCCTGAAATTTCATAATGGACTATTCCAACCTTTGATTTGGAAGAGTTCAAATGTGTCTTCAGGGGTGAATGAGTTAAATGAAATGTGATAAATTGCTCTGTTTTACAAGTTGTAATACCTATTCAATTCAGCATTTTATGACACAATATTTACATATAATTTTGACGATATATGTATTAAGACCTATATTTCCAAAAGTGATTTTCCTGCTTACCTGGGAGGAATCTGTTATTGTAGCAAAAGAAGGTCATGATTGTGAAAATTAATTGCATATCTCGGTCAAAATTTCAAAAAACTGAAGAATGGAATAAACAGTGCTAGACATTATGTATAGTTGAGATGTAATTGAGAAAAGGTTCCATATCAGACCTGTCTTACTGTAATGTGTTGTATAGTTTAATGAATGTTCTCTTTCTGTTGTAGGTTATGACAGAACCTACGACAAGAGTCGGTATTTACTGGCTAATCACCAACAGTCACCGAACAGTCACCACTAGTATACAACCTGTTTAACTCTACACTGGAACACAGACATCATATCAGTGGAATGTTTGAGGAAATTCAAGTGTGTCCTAACCTGGATCAGCTGGCCATAATAAGGGACATTATTCACAGCAAGATCCAGTTTTCCACACAAAAATGAGTTTCCAGCTTCTTGGACAAATTTATACGTATCACAATTATTTGATTTCAAGGTTTAGCTTTAGCTGATAATTTCAATTTGTTCAAACTGGAATCCAGAAGTTCCATAAGATGCCATACATCGTAAGTTAAAGTTGTTATAGATTGGTACTTGTGTACAGTTGTAAATGTTTTTGGAAAAATCTTTTACTTATAGAGCCAATGTGTTTACAGGTTTAAATGTTTTTTATAATGGGACCATTGTGTATGCCATATACATATATCACCCAGTTCTCAGAGTCTGACATTTTACAAATTTAAGAACAATGTATTAGATAGAAAGGATCTGAGAAATGTTTCAGTTTCATATAAAACAATTTCCATAAACCGGAATTGAGACAAGTCTGAGATTCTTTTAATCTGACGTATGCTTTAGTGTGTTACTTTATACCAGTACATTCTATAACGATTTGTCAAAAAATGAAATAGAGCAAATCCCAATTTAGAAATGTCACCAGTTTGTCTTTCAGTGAGGATTCATGATGTGATAAGATTGTTACTTGTGATGTCTCTGTGGTTGTTGCTACTCGTTACGTATCAAACATTTATTTGATGGTATAATAAAATAGTTGAATGCAATTTTTTCCGGTGCACATAATGATTCAAATATATATATATATTCACAATTTTAAAAATTGATATAAATCCATAACAAAACATCTTCTAAAACACAAGTGATGGTATGTGCAGCGAATACTCAATAGTCATCGCTGTTCGTTCTTGATTTCACTTGATTGTATCCAGTTTTTTTGTCTTTATGTAAATGTTATTTTCGTATTTGCTAAGGGCATATGGGGAGGTGGGAGGCACCCAAATTAATATCTTATGGGTGGTGGGTTTAAAACCAGATCTGCCTGTCATTTCTAATTTTAAATTATTTTTAGTGTTTGATGGATGGTGAGGTCTCTGAAAAAGTGCCTCCCATCCTTCCCATATGGTTATTTCTGGAACTGCTGTAAAAAAAAAACTAAAAAAAAACAAAAATTGGAAGTCCTGTGGTCACCCACAGATTATATATGAAAAAATAATGATATTTCTACAAAGTTTTTTTTCTCAAAAATACAATATAGAAACTTTACTTAGGATTTCATTTAACAGAATAAGATTTTTACAACTTCACAATAAAGGATACATATTTTAATAATCTTTAGTTGGTAATATTCAGAAAATAATCATATATGTAGAATAATTCCTGACTACTTCTGTAGTATTTTTATTTGCTTCTTCATTAAAATCAAGTTTTAGGTATGATATTTATCATTTCATGAAGCAAATATCATGACCCTAACATACCAGTTCTTGACCTCATATAACCATGTCATCAATGGAAGGGTGCTTTCCTAGTAAACATGGGCTAGCTGTCCTCCCAAGATGTAGTAAACATTCATATTCATTTTTATTGTGAAGTAGGGGTGAACAAATCCTTGGCATAGCTGTCAAACCTCCCTCATCAGGAGGGAGACTCCCTCATTTTGATGAAGAATTACCATTCTCCCTCAAAACTCCCTCATTCAAGTCCAAAATCACACAAAGACAAAATCTACATCCTGTGGTCAAATGATCTCCTAGTTACTGCAGTGTGTGTAATGATTATAAAAGACATGTCATAACTTTTCGGAGTTATTTTGATGCCTAAAGAGGGAAAGATTAATTGAGCAAAGCAGTTTCAGTCGCTTTTTACACACTTTCTCCCTCATTGAAAATGTGGAATGAGGGAGAATTCTCTCGTTGGAAGTTTCAGAGGTTGACACCGTCAAAACAGTATATCAACATTTTAGATTGAGTTACCTCTCTTTCTGCCTTTGCCTGAGGAAGTGTACCTTATTAAGAACAGTTGTTAAGGCTTAAGAACTGCTCTTCACGGATTTTATTTAAGGCTACCAAATGTAGAATTACACACTGAATTTATAAAATGAAGGTAAATGTGTTACCTGATTTAACTCAGTGTCCCTTCATGTTGATAAAGACAAGTTAAGTTCTCTTGATGTCAGTAAAGTCAAGTTTCACTGGTAATTGTTCTGCAATTTAATAAAATGTAAGTTTTCATTCCCATCTTCACCATACAGAACATGTATTTGATGTCTATTTTGATACACTGTACTACTGTTTTGATGGTCATTTGTATACTTGTATTTTTGACAAATATTATTTAATGCCTCAGTTAGTGTACTAATCTCATGATATATAAGTCATCATGAAGACAGAAGTTCAAACAATAACGTTAGTAGTCTGTTTTAAATGTAGGATAAACTATCTTGGGACATTAATCATAACATTCATTTTGATCTTTTAATGTGAACTTGTGTATTAATGAAGTAGTGATTACACCCATTTCTACCATAATGTTTGTAATATGCCTTACCACTTCCTCCCTATGTTACAAACAGTGGTGGGCATGACAACTATGTTTACTCCATAACATCTATGATATATAGGCAGCAAGCGATAAAAAAATGTAAATCAAATTGTGTACCATGTTATCCTTCATATGCTTATCCACTTGAAAGAGAAAATGTATGATCATTTATTCGTGTATGGCTGTGTACTACAGTATAAGAAATATTTTTATTGTGGTTTTTTTTTCGTGTTTTTTTCAAACATTTTACTTCCCCAGCACATTTAGGATACTGCCGCGGTTGAGGAGCCCCGGGGTCAGCATCTTCACAATCATGTGTCCTCATACAAGAGGGCTATCATACTTTCTTTCATACTTACTAGTAATAATATTATTATTTCTTTATTTTCACTGTCTTCTCTTTTATTGTGATCTAGTTATTTAATATGGGGCGACCAAATACTGTGTGTGATTTTGGATTTGAAAGACAGACTTCTCTTGCATCCATTAGAAAGAAAAATGTTAAGCTCATTACCGGTATAGACTTCATGTCTAGTTTCTTTGATATTCAACATAATGTTGTGAATACATTCACTAGTACTTTGTTTATTTAATGCCAATGAATATGTTGTAAATAACAAAGCCCTGCTTCAATTAAATGGTATTGTTAACATTTTTTGTAACATTCAATGAAATTAAGATATGTTTAACTAGATCTGTCATACACTCATACATTATGTATTCTGAAGGGTACATAGGTAGAGCTATGATGCATAGTTTTGCATGTATTAACTGTAGTTGGGTAGTAGAGAAAGAATTATGTAGTATATTGTAATATATTTTTGTATTGCATAATATTTTTGTATAATAAAGTCAATAATATTTGAAAATTCAATTGATTATTTTTTGTTTCCTCTTCACATTTTTTTTTACATGATTCATCATTCAAAGATGCAGTCTTTCAAGATGGTTTGCTACAGTTCAAGTCTACTCAAGTTAAAGTCTACTTGCATTTCCCACCCACCTGCTTCCCATTGCTCAGCATTCTCTGAGGTTGTTTTTTGTTTCATTTTTTTCGGGTCTACCAGAAATACAATATGTCCGCCCTTATTGGCTCCAACCTCTGTATGAATTTCACTTTTGAGGTCCTTTTAAAGTGTTATTAGTGTTTTGGTGTATCTTCAATTTGAAATGGCAAACGTTCCTTTTGAGGTCCCTACAAAGTTTACTTACTTTTCAGGCCGATCCGGAATTCAAAGGAACTGTCATGGGTTCTAATTGGCTGAAATATGTTTGACTTCTCAAGAACAGTTGTAGCTATTGGCTCCCTCTATATTTAGTGCAAATGTCTGTTGCGAGTTCCTACGATTTAAAATCGACACAAAATGCAACTGTTTGACTCGGACGTTCTTAAGTTCTTCTCAAGATCAGCTATACAATGGCTGCAATGGGCTAAGGTTGGTTGAGACATTTTTAACTTCTTTTCGAGAACTAATACAGCTACTGTCTTCAATCTTCTTCCAACTTTGCTAAGTATACTGCTATTGCAACAAAATAATATAGAGTAAACAGAATGAAACGTCTTATCAAAAGCTTTAACGAAAGGACCATTTTACATCGAAGTTGCCGTGGTGACGAAATCAAGATTCTGGTAATTTTTTTTGATGCATTTGAGACTCGGCGACAAATGTACATATATGTACCTTCTTTTGATTTTGTGAAGAGTGAAACGTCATCTTTTCAGTTAGATCATACTCGTATCAAGACTTTATTATGTTTCATTAGACATTTGATTAGAAACTCTCAACGTGTATGACACGCATTTATTGGGGGAAATTGTGTGACCACTTGTACGATAAATGATCGAAGTTTCTCAGCGACTCACGAGTTGTGTCAAGTACCCTTGTCCCTCTTAAGCAACCCCTATTCGGGTAAAGATATTGAGCGAAACGTGTAAGTGTTTTTATATCCCTAATCGAAGTAAGAGGGATACTCCTTTTTATTGGTATGTCTACAAAGTTTACAGACCAAAGATATTACACGTATGTCACAAGAAAGTCTGCAAGAGTTGCTCTTCTTGAAACGCTGTAATGGAAATTGGAGAAAAAAAGCATCACACAAGGACAACATGAGAACAACATCTTTGATGGGAATACTAATTATATAACAACATGGTTGTTTTGGCGTCATTTTACAATGACTTCTCATACATATCAAAATTACGGTCAACTGTTTTTAATGAAGATTGACTATTATGCAGTAGAAAAATCTAAATGATATTAGACAAGATGACATACATGTCTACATGTATATATAGAAAATCCGCATATTTAGAGAAGAATGTGAGGTAGAGAATCAACTGGGAAGTGTAAACTCAACAGGCAAAATATACTGGATGTTACTATAAAGTAAAGGACACTAG
>JAUMHH010209603.1:0-12841 GCA_032359455.1 Chlamys rubida
GAAATTTTATAATGAACTATTCCAACCTTTGAATTGGAGGAGTTCAAATGTGTCTTCAGGGGTGAATGAGTTAAGTGTATTACTATAATTTATGTGAAATATTGTCATTATGGATTCATTTAAAGCAAAGAAGACTGTAAAACTTTTTATAATTGTTTCGGTCTATTTCATTAAAACAAAAAGATTCATTGAAGGCCTATATTTTGATCCTTTCACCACTGTAAACCATAATGGACTCATCCATATCAATGCATGGTAAAGTCTACTAAAGTTACATAGGGGTGAAAGGCTTAAACCATCACACTTGTCTGAACCCTTCTCACCATCAAAGTGTGCTGTTTAATATAAGAAATCTGAAGGAAAAATAACACAAACGTTTGATAAATCTATATACATTACTGACCAAAGTCTGGTATCTTGGAGGTATTAAAAAGTTCCTATACATTTTATAAGAACACTGTTTTTTCCAAACATTTCTTATAATAAATCAAACAGCAAAATGCTTTTGCGTAAGAAAAGTTGTTTCAAGCAGTTAGATTGTACAATAGAAATATTTTTCAAAGAGTGACCTCTGTCAAGACGATACAATAGCCTGTGTGTAATAGCCATATCCATTTTTGACCTTGAATTTATTTTTCCAAAGTCAAATTTTTTTCATGATTGAATATATACCTGGTAAGTGATTTTTGGGTGGACACTGTTCATGAAAGTGCAAACCATCTCCGACTACTGTGCCAGATATTTCATCCCAGAAACAGAAAGTCAGTGGAGTAAATTTCTTCTACCAGAAGTTCTTTGTGTTGTACTCGGGGATAGTATTGGAGGTCTATTTTAATCTGCCATGTGTGGTCTGGGTTATCTGAGAGGTAAGAGTGCCAGCCATTATCATGTTCTGGTGTAAGAGATTGCTCTCCCCCTCCCTGGATGAGAGAAAGCAACGAGCCTTTCTCTCTGTACCATTTTCCTGAACACTGGTTGGATAGAGTTTCTTGGGTGAGAGAAAGCCTTTCTCTCGAAACTGTTTTCCTGGACACTGGTTTGATAGAAATACTCGGATGAAAGAAAGCATCGAGCCTTTCTCTCTGTACCATTTTCCTGAACACCGGTTGGATAGAGTTTCTTGGATGAGAGAAAGCCTTTCTATCGAAACTGTTTTCCTGGACGCTGGTCTTATAGATTCACAAGGATGAAAGAAAGCATATATAGTCTGTCTGTCTATATTATTTCCCTTAGACAGTCTTTATGATTATTTTCTTGTCAATGGACTTGAGCAAGTCTAATATGTGTTGAAGAGCCTGTAGACTTGCTCAAGTCAGTATATAGATAGGAAAGTAAGTGACAGTAACAGAGACTGGTAGTCAGTCTAGGTTTATCTGGGTCCTGGGATGACAGTAAACATAGTAAACAACATAACATGCAAAGTAATAAAATTTGAAGGGCAAAATTAACACTAGGCAAATATGTATTATTCTGACAAGGGATGAAAGTTTAACTTGGCGAAAATTTCCTGGTATACAGTGTAGTATTGTAAATCAAAAACTGTATATTGGCAATATTTGTGTACAAATAACCAGCTGTAATACACATTGGCAATTTTTAGTGTATGCCGAAAAAATGGTGAAGTACCAAGGCTATCTTAGTATACAAAGGTTGTTTGAGAGCACTCCAGGGTACACAAGACGCCATCAGGATGGACTAGAAGTGCTGATTGCCATAAACCAGTGCTATCAGGTTATCAGCTGCTATCAGGACTTTAATCACGGTCTGGTAATCAATGGTGGCATTTCATTAGCTGTCAAGAATCTGTTGGGCATTAAAGAATAATTAAAATCTACCTACATTGATTGTATATATAGTAAAATGTAATTAGCCAGTCCTTGATTGTGTAGTAAAATTTACCTAGCTAGTCCTTGGATGTTGATTGTAGTGTAAATGTTGTAGTCAGTCCTTGATCAGTTGTACTTAATTTTTTTAGTATTTAAAAAGCATGTACTAATAATCTTTAATTGTTTTGGTTGTTCTTAGTCTTCGCCAGATTTTTGTCTGGATTGTTCTGTGTCATTGCCAAATGGCCTCTGGGACAGGGTCAGTGACATTAGGGACTGTGTCAATGACAATTGGAACAGGGTTACTGACCTTGTGGACTGTAAATGACCTTGGAGACATGTTTATGACCTTGATGGTAGTGGATGGATTGAAGTATTTTATAACATTTTACAGCCATTATTTCTATTGGATGTACTATATATAGTTTGAATTTCATTCAGTGTTTTGCTGTCCATATTCAAACACACACAAAACAAACAAATAAAAAAGAGAGAAATATACTCATATGATAATACTAACAAAATGGTTGTTTCTTGTTTGGGAAATATTTTAGCTCAAAAAATCTGACCCAGGACCCTGAGAGATTGAAAAGCTTTTCATCCACACTGTTTCCATAGCCTAGGGGATGCTTATATATAATAAGTGACATTTTCTATGGCGATTTCTGTGGATCTTAGCCTAGATCCTGTGTAATACTGACAAACTTGTGTAATGACTCTTCTAGATCTGTATAGGATGATTTTGATAGTAGGAAATTGTACTCTTTGCGGAGTTTACTTTGTGCGTATATGTAGGTTATGAGGTAAAAGAATTGAAAGATGATTTCCAAGCCTTTTCATTATTGAGATTTGTGTATTTTGAAAGGCTTATGGGGCCCTTGGGAAATATGTTGGGAAGACATAATTATTTTTAAGGCTTATGGATCAGCAGGGAGGTTTGTTGGGTAGACCTGAGTTTTTGTTATCGGTTATGGTCACAGGGAGACTTGTAGGGAGGAAATGGGTGCCTTTTAAAGCTTAAGGTCACTGGGGAAGACATATGGGGAAGACCTGAGGTCAGCAGAAAGACTCTGGGTCACTGAGAAAACTTTTGGGTCATTATGGAGCCTACCAGTGGGTCAGATTGATCTGTGAGAACAGGTGCCCTTCATCTATCACTGGTTGTTTTACACACAGACAAAACACAGCACTTAGCTGTATTGGACAGTACATGATTGAGGGGATGTGGTTTCCATCATATCCATGGGCTAATGTTCTCAGCATGGTGTGCTGTAGAGATAGGGCCGGGGAGTTGGAGGGACTGGAATAGTTCTAACAGCCAGGGCATGGTTGTGAGTAAATTGATAGAGCTGACCATAGCTGGAATTCCTTGAAGAGACTAAATTAAACCATAAATAACGCTAACCATTTCAGTAGAGCTAGCCATACCTTGTACTCTTGTTTGAGTAAAACTTTAGTAGAGTTAGCCATACCTTGTATTCTTGTTTGAGTAAAACTTTAGTAGAACTAGCCATACCTTGTACTCCTGTTGGAGTTAAACTTTAGTAGAGTTTGCCATACTTTGTACTCCTGTTGGAGTGAAACCTTGGTAGAGCTAGCCATACCTTGTACTTCTAATGGAGTAAACCTTTGGTAGAGCTAGCCATACCTTGTACTTCTAATGGAGTAAACCTTTGGTAGAGCTAGCCATACCTTTTACTCTGGTTTGAGTCAAACTTTAATAGAGCTGGTCATTGTAACCTTGTATTTCTGTTGGAGTCAAACTTTGGTAGAGCTAGCTATACTGTGTACTCCCTGTTTGAGTAAGACTTTGGTAGAGCTAGCCATACTTTGTACTCCCTGTTTGAGTAAAACTTTAATAGAGCTGGTCATTGTAACCTTGTATTTCTGATGGAGTCAAACTTTGGTAGAGCTAGCTATACTTTGTACTCCCTGTTTGAGTAAAACTTTGGTAGAGCTAGCCATACTTTGTACTCCCTGTTGGAGTCAAACTTTGGTAGAGCTAGCCATACCTTGTACTCCCTGTTGGAGTCAAACTTTGGTAGAGCTGGTCATTGTAACCTTGTACTTAGAATAGAGCTGTTTATCAGATGACCAGAAACTGTATTTGGCTGGTCAGTTCTGACCAGAGCCCTACTTGGGTAGTCAGTACAGTACTGACCACACCCTTTACTTGGGTGGGGTACTTGGTGATGACCAATGCCTGCTGTTGGCTGACAGTGGAACTGTGTTGTAAAATGGGGAGGATTGCCAAGTGTCTGTCTGATCTCTGTACACTGATGAAATTATAAATAGGTGCCAGACTTCCTCCCCTGGTCTCTTACTGGGCAAGACACATATGATGAATTGCCCAATCTTGTTTAGGGAAGTCAGATTTATCAGCTAGCAGAACAGCATATAGGAAATGGCAGATTTTGGTTCATGGAAATGAGATTTGTTTAGAGATATCGCCAGTTCCAAACATATCATGGAAGCATACTGGTTTGTAGGAATTAAAGGCTTGCTGACTGGATGAATAGAAAAATAAAATAATTGATGTTTATGCTTGATAATCATATGTGAGGGAAGAATCATTGGGTGGTAGTCTACAGGGCACAAACAGGAAAGTATGATAGGTGTTAAGGTTTTGCATTATTACGTAGAGTCAAAGTTATCTTACTAGCGGTGTCTAGAGGGAATTTCCCTTTGGTGTCTAGAGGGAATTTCCCTTTACGGTAGCTCAGTGAAAGTGTGCGCAACAAGAAAGTCTTGGGTTAGTGGTTTCTTGCCCAGATGAAGCATTGTCCTTTGCATTACTCACTTCGTTTACACATGTAAATGTAATAAGTCTCAATAGTCAATAACTATGTGGCAGGTTTTAATTGTACATAGGATTAAGGTCGCCTTCTAGCTTCGATCTAGAGGGAATTTCCCTTTAGCTCAGTGGTAGAGCGTCCGACTAGGAACCTGGAGATCGAGGGTTCGATCCCCGGTGGAAGCACACTATTCTCTTTCCTGTTACAACTATAATAAGAAGCTGCATTGCTCATTTAGAAATGTCACTGCTGATCCATTTATTGCCAATTTTTTGGTTTTTGGGTTGTTTCTTACATGTGTGTGTTAATGTTTTATAACAGTGCAACTTATAACCAATTAATTACATTTTTCTAACATATTTGGATTGTTCGAGACCTACGTGGGGCAGTCGCCAGGTACTGGCCGTAGGTCGGTGGTTTTTCTCTGGGAACACCGGCTTTCCTCCACCACCAAAACCTGGCTGGTCCTTAATTTACCATAGTTGTTAATAGACGTAAAACACAAGCAAACCAAACCACACCAAATGAAACCGTTCATTATATCTTTCTTACACATTAGGGTTGTTTTATTGCAGCGAAACCTAAAACCATTCTTTATGTCTTTCCTACACAGCTAGGTAGTTTTACTACGGTGAAACTAAGACCATTCTTTACGTCGCTACACATTGGGGGGTTTCCAACATATTCTGTGTAGACATGACAACATGCAGTCTTCAGTATGAAGCAGGGATGTATGTTACACATGGTACAAGAATGATTCCATCAGCGCGGTATGCCTTCTGTCACTTCTGTAATACATTTCCTTGTGTACCTCAGCCATATACAACTGCCAAGGAGTGAACCTGTCTCCTTGCTTCCTTATTGTAGGTTAACAGGCCTAAAAATGTTTCGTAGAGTTCCGCAGTCAGGGACTGCTGCCTTAGAGTTTAACCCATAATGTAAATATAGTGATTTATTTGCCTGTCTTAAAACGTAGGTCTGTGTGTTAAGTCTTCATTTCTTTCTCTTTATTTGCCTGTTTGGTTGCCTTCATGATGTGTATCACAATGCTACATATTTCTGAATTAGTACATTGGCCCACAGTTCTGGTACAGGGTCTGGTACCATGGGCCTGAATGCAGAGGTTAGGTACATAGACAGGGTATACCAGCAGTGTATAGAAACTTGGTACAGAGACTGGGTATAGAAGCTTGGTACAAAGACTGGATACAGAGGCTAGGTACATAGACAGGGTATAGAAGCTTGGTACAAAGACTGGATACAGAGGCTAGGTACATAGACAGGGTATACCAGCAGGGTATAGAAGCTTGGTACAGAGACTGGATACAGAGGCTAGGTACATAGACAGGGTATACCAGCAGGGTATAGAAGCTTGGTACAGTGACTGGATACAGAGGTTAGGTACATAGACAGGGTATAGAAGCTTGGTACAAAGACTGGATACAGATCTAGAGGTTAGGTACATAGACAGGGTATACCAGCAGGGTATAGAAGCTTGGTACAAAGACTGTGAACACATGCGGGGACAGGTTCTGAACACATAGTCAGGGTATATAGCAAGTTTGAGTACAGAGGCTGTGTATATTCAGATGGATGTGTACACAGAAAAGGTATTTGTAGCAAGACTGTGTACATTAAAAAAGGGTATAGAAGCTGGGTAAAGATTGAGACTTGGTACATGGGGGGATGCATAAGCTTGGTTTACCTAAATTATCTCTCGTTGACATTTTCGCCAATAGCAATTCAAAATCGCTAATCGCATTTCACTTTCGCCAATGGCGTCAGTGGTGATCGCCAGCATGAGCCCTGACCTAATGTGTGTACAGAGGTTGGATACAGAGATTTGGTACATAGGACTGAATGGATCGGAATTGTTGGGCTGGTAAAAGGGGCGGCTATGTGTGGGACGTCCCAGCCACTTGATCTGTGACCCACACAGTAGTATAGTGTAAGCATTACATATGTATGGTATGTCACAGATGTACCACATTCTCACCATACACACACATGCCCTCTCATACAGGTTGTGTACCAGCCAACAACACTGTCTTGTTCTGTCAAGTAGCCTCAAAGTGTATCTATCAAAGTACATACACTGATCTAGTTATTGAGATGGTAAAATATGCATTTGTTTTTATTTGAACAGAATCTTTGTGAGTCAGTAGTCGGTGTATGTAGGCAGGAACGCCTAAGCTTGGACTGAATCATCAGTGACTGTTCTGACTAGCTATAGTGTATTACTACAAAAATGCCTAATCTTACAGAAAATATTTCAAAATATTCTTTGAATCTGCTAGACATAATTACATTGTGTTCATGTTTGAATATAATCCCCCTCACTCACTAAACCACTTCCCTTGATATTTGTCTAGGTTAAAATACTACACAGTAATCATTTTTACGGAACATTCAAAATGCTCTTCTCAGTTCAATAATCTGCAGTAAATAATTTATTTCATTATACATGACATTAGAAATTTACATTGAAATGACAGAAATAAAACTTTGAAAAGTGACATTAATATTCTTATATTACTGAGCATCCAGCAGAAGAAAATAGTCGGTAAATAGCTCTTTAGAGCTAATGTTATATATGTTACAAATTGTCCGACTCTAAATAAATATTATTTGATTTGATTTGAGAAGAAAATCGTAAAACAAAAATATGGTCAAAACAAATCTTTGTGTATATTATATATAGAATGAGATTTATTGTGATACAAGTTAATAATTAATGAGCTAGAAATATGATCAGTAAGTAAATATTTTAAACACTCTAATAAATTGTCTTTAAATTAACAATACAGCCTACAGAAGATTGGGTTGAGTTGGTCAAGAGTCTCTTTGAATCAGAGTTTTCACTTGTTCTTCTGATTATCTTGGCAGCTCACAGCTGTTTGGATACTTTATCTAAAGATGTACGCTGTAAGAAGTAAACTATTTAATTACTTAATTAGTTTCTTAATCATTGGTTACCATGGTAATTAATTCTGACAAAGGACAGTCAAGATGCACTGATGTGTTGCTACAGATGCTGCACTGTTTGTAAAAAAAAAAACGTTCCTCTGAATCAGATGCATCAGATTTTTTTATGCTGTTTGTGCAACTTGGTCAGGTGGCTAATGGTTTCTGTTGAGGGTCGGTTGGTGCATTACGAAGAATGGAGTGCGTTTTATTGACTGTTTGTTGTTGTTGCACACTGTTGGTGATTGTAAATACATTTTGTATATTGTTGTGTTTTACCCTTTCATCCCTAAGTAACTTTAGTAGACTTTACCATACATTTATCTGGATGAGTCCATTATGGTCTACAATGGTGTAAGGGTTCGAGACATAATGTTTTCTTTTAAGACTTAGTAGCTACTTTGTGGTAGGATTATTTAGAGCTTCCAGGAAAAGGCTGTTTATTTCTGGAGATAATATCTTTAATTAAAGAATGTGAGATTTTAACAGGGTATATATCTACGCCAAACAAACCATGAAAAAACATTCACAAAGCTGTAACCGTAGTAGGAGCTATTGAAATATTGTGAATTATCTAAACAAATTTAGGACATGATAAACGAATCGTGCTGTAAGTTTTAGATTTTGTTGGTCCGTCAGGTATACTCATCATTGGTGTTGGTTAGATGGACCCATTCTGGAGCTTGTTTTCTTTTAGGAGATGGAACATGTCTGATCTACTTAACAGGCTAGGGCAATGATGCTGAACAGCTCTCCCTACTCAGAACACAACGTAGCAATTCTATGCATCAGCATTTCTGGAAAACCAGTTATTTATCGTGTATACTTTATATTTGGTTAGTTATTTATTGCGAATACTTTTATGTTTGGTTATACCAATTTTCAAAATTTTATATTAACCCATTCACCCCTAATGTCACATTTGAACCTTACCAATTCAAAGACTGGGCATGTCTAATTCAAACATATAGGGGTGAATAAGTTAAGATATTGTTTGGCTGATCAGATTTTGATGTTATTATCACATAAGGTTATAAGCATGAAATATCAAGAACAAAACAAAAATCTAAACAATGTATAATTTAGAAAGTGTTCATCTACAAGTATTGGTAGATTTTGGGTTGTTTTGAAATCCAATATGGCTGCCATGGACTCTTTTGATACTGTGATGACTTGTCCTTATGATCAGCCATGGAGATTGTGAGCTTGCTGACTGTTTCTCCATATTCACTGAAGCACATCATGAAATTGACATCAGTATAAGAGTGTTAATTTGATCATCCACACTAAACGTGAGATGACCAGTATTGTGTCCTGATGAAACAGTACCATCCTCTTTACAGCTCAGGCATTGTTGGGCCCTTCCACATTTGTTTGGGAACATTACAGTAATGCCCTTGACAGAAGGCAGGCATTGTTGAGCCCTTCCACATTTCTTTGGGAACATTACAGTAATGCCTTTGATAGCAGGCAGGCATTGTTGAGCCCTTCCACATTTCTTTGGGAACATTACAGTAATGCCTTTGATAGAAGGCAGGCATTGTTGAGCCCTTCCACAGTTTTTTGGGAACATTACAGTAATGCCTTTGATAGAAGGCAATAAGAGATTTACTTGATCAGCTCAAGTAAATGTAACAATCACATAGTTGCCTGGTTCATTTTGTATATCATGTAGGAGTAATGAGAATGTTGGGTCTTGCTCCAGCTGTTGGTCTATATACCATTTCCTTAGTTAGTGCTCCAAGGTATCTCATGCTTGGCTTCAGTGATACAGAATATAAAGTGATGACTCAGCAACATTTGTGTGGATGTTTCGAGGTATTTTAATCAACTTTCTCCTACGTATCAAACCCATCATTCATCAGACGTCTGTATAGCTTCCTACATATTTTCATGGACATTTTATATTCGTGATAAGTTTCTTGGGTTTCAGCTTGGTACTTTATGAATGAAATAAAACGGTCAACAGTTTCATCAAGAATCTTATAACAAGTTCAATATCTACTTAATTAAATAAAAAAAAAGTTAACTCGTGTGTGAGTTTATGTTTTTCTTCTCCGCGAAAGGTTTTTAAATTGAATAAAAAAAAGCACATGTCAGACATTGCGGTGGAGTAGGGCCTCTCCACTTACACCTTAATTGGGTGTGTAGGTTTACAGGTGGAAGGCGAACGGCCGGTGTTTCTTTGATGCCTGTGGTAGAATCACTGGCTATATACTCTTACTATAATAAAACATGTACCCCTTTTATACATATCTGTCCTCCTGGCAGCCCCAGTTCTCAAATAAATGGAGAAGAAGACACAGTGGTGAAAGCACTGTGATCTCAGAAATTATTTGAAATGAAAAAAATTGTAAGAAATCTTTAATTTTTGCTTTCATTTGATGTTTATTAATTTTAACAAACCAAATAACTATACACTCAGAAAAAACAGGTGTGGCCATTAAAAAAGTATCCTGTTTTTTTCGGTCAAATATGCAATTAATGTTGGCAATACTTCAAGAACAAGTGCTCTGTGGTATAGACTACAGTACTAAAACACTGGTTGGTGCACAATACTACAGTCTTCTGCACTGAACGGTTCATGTGTCAAATAAAAAGTTCAGGAAACATTTGTTTGCTGAAATTATTAAAGATTGTATACTTACAGACTAAAGTGAGTCATCTCTACTTTGTCTGCATTGAACTTGATAGTTTAACTCATTCACCCCTGAAGACACAGTTAAATTCTTCCAATTCAAAGGTTGGAATAGTTCATTATGAAACTTCAGGGGTGAATGAGTTAAGTTTGATTGGTTTATTATACATAGTGATTTCTATTGGTCAGTCAGCTTTCCTGGATATTAATTGGTTTGTGTCCGAATGCTTACTATCAATCAGCAGCAGTCTAGGTTCTAGGGATTTGATTGGCTTAAAATCATGATACGTTTTTTGCTATTGGTCACTTGAGGTTAAAAGGCATTATACTAGTTAATGTTTATACTATTGTTTAATCAGAGTGTGGCCAATTGGTGATCTTATTGTTGACAGACCCAGTATATGAATTAATGGAAAAATGAAATATAACATATCTGGAGGTCTTTGGACAAAATATTAAAAGTTCTACTGAAAAATGGTCCAAATTATTTGATTAAGAAAAAGTGTACAAATTGGAAACAGAAAATGATCAATTATCATGAGGTCTGGTGATTGGGTTCACATGTACGATGTGTCATTGTGTGTATGTTAGGTTTCTACGCCAATCAAAGTTGACATCCGTGAGAATAAAGTCACTGCTGCCAAACATTCTAGATATAGGAAATCCCACTACTAGTGAGGAGACACCACTTAATGAAATTGACAGGCTGAGCTGGACTCTGTATACCTACTGTCAGAGGAATCTGGGTCTGTGGAATCTCGTGGGAACCTTGGTATTGCCATGAGTAGTTACTGTTTTATTGAATTTTAAATGTACATTCCAAATCATCAATTAACCAATTGACACAATGGTGATCAGAGGCCCTTGTTTTGATTGGTATAATCTCAGGGTCTTGTGTGGATTTTTCTTACCCAGTGGTTCAATTAAGGCCTCTGCAGAATTGTTGGATAGTCGTTTCAGGCCCCTGTGTAGATTATCCCTACACAGTGGCCCAAGGCCTCTGGGGTATAGTTGGGGAATCATTTCAGGCCCCTGTGCCGATAATCCCTCCACAGTGGCCAAAGGTCTCAGGGGTATTGTTGGACAATCGTGCCAGGCCCCTGGGCGGATTATCCCTATACAGTGGTTCCAGGCCCATGTACAGATTGTCACAGTGGTCAGAGGCCCTTGTGTGGATGGTTGATGCTGCTATGCAACATCTTAGTATAGTTAATACCATAGGTATTTAAAGTGGTATGTCTTATCCTTACCATCTTAGATATAGAAAGTAGGTATTTAAGGTGAACAGTGGGATGTTTGGTAAACTGGCATATGTAGATAGGGCAGTTTTTCTTTCACTGATAAAAATCCCTCAGAACTTCGGAACACCCCTACCATCCCCACCTTAGGCAATCTGGGGCCTGGAACAAAATTCCACCCAGGTCCTTCCTGATCCCCATGTAAAATCAGCAGGTTTCAGACTTGGCCCCAGTTTCAGAAAAGCAACGGCTGCTGTACGCCATCATAGCCATTGCAGATCTCCCTTTTTCATGGTGACCACTTCAAATTCGGAATTTTGTCCCAGGCCCTGTTAATATAGATAACCAGTAAGAGCACAGTTTATTTTCATTCACAGTTGGTTTCTGTTGGTTTAACATCTATGTCAGTGTTATCAAGTTTCTCCAACTACAGTTAAACAAACATTCAGGGAATGGCATATCAAACCCCAGTCAATTCCTTTATGTTACCATGGTTACCGGTA
This sequence comes from Chlamys rubida, assembly GCA_032359455.1. Lineage (NCBI taxonomy): Eukaryota > Metazoa > Mollusca > Bivalvia > Pectinida > Pectinidae > Chlamys > Chlamys rubida. Next base: position 11,965 of record JAUMHH010209603.1, read on the forward strand.
CATACAGCAAACGTTCATGATCTGTAGTTCTGTAAACATTTCCGTTTTCTTCCAATATCTTGTATCCCTTATTGCCATAGAAATTAAACCCTATATTTAGAATAGAAAAATTTCACCAAGGAATGACCTTCACCCTTTTTAACAGAACCATCAACCTTTCATGATTTTATCTTGTTTCTATGGGAACTGCAACTAAATCGTTGATAAATATGACAAGCCACCACTTATTCACCGACACCTCTGTTTCCAGTGCCTGATACCAATGGTTAGAGGGTAAGGGCAATTTTCAGCCATCAAATTTTATTTTGAGGTCAAATTTTTCATTACTGCAGATAGGAGAAAAAGTAGTTGCCTTTTGCAGGCCCTGAAAGATAAGATGTGCGAGTATTTTTCTTACAGACATATATATGCATACAGTACATACATTGATAAAAACCTATGCTGAACATGTAAATGTAATTTATGAGGTTTTATTTTTCAAATGAAATCTCTGGTTTTTATCACATTCTTGACAACTGTGTGAAAAATGTGACAAGAAAAGAGTTACACAGAATAATATAGCATTTATGGCTGTAGTGTCATGGGTGCAAAATGATGACTATATATGTGTGGAGGAAATCTGTAACTAAAACAGTCTTACAAAAATTCGTTATAATTAGTTTAAGTAGCCAAACAAATCGGATAGTCCAACAAATCACACATCAGGTAGCCAACAAGTATCTTTTATCAGGTAGCTCCACAACCCACACATCAAGTACTAGCTCTCTATAAGTCACACCTCAGGTAGTCCCACAACTCACTCACACCTCAGGTAGTCCCACAACTCACTCACACCTCAGGTAGTCCCACAACTCACTCACACCTCAGGTAGTCCCAC
>JAUMHH010209625.1:0-10113 GCA_032359455.1 Chlamys rubida
TCACAAGGAGACAAACACGAACATATCGCAGCCTCCCAAAACACACACGCATACACTTCACGCATGCATCTTGCACAAAGGGGAGGTCGTCCTTAAATGACCATAGCTGTTGATAGGACGTTAAACAATACTAAAACCAAACCAAACTAAACCAAATAAAAACATCGTGTTACACAAGTTGAAAGTGACGACTGCATGTACGATCGATTTGATTGAAGACATATTAGGGAGACTGGGGCAAATTCTGCCCATTTTTATTAAAGCCGTTCTGGGTTATCAAAATTCGGGATTATTGCTACTTGGTAAACTGGATAATATTAAAGATATTTAGGACACAGATTGTTTTTGTATCACTCAAGTTTAGTTTGAAACTGAGAACATCGTGTTAACATACTTGTGTAAATAATTTGACTAGTGTAGTTGGAGAAAAAAATTGTGGCGATAAATTAATTTTTAACTGCTCATAAAATTCCGGCCATGAATCTGTATAAGCATGTTTTTGTTATCCGCGCGTAAGGTAATTTCTTTTTCGGGTTAACCTTAATACGATTTCTTACTGCAGAATACAGAATTGACCTTGAATTATAACCTATACATAAGCTTACTTAGATAAAATGGAACATCTTCTGTAATTTTTCGGATTAAAAAAAAATCAATGATAAATCTCTTGACATGTATATTTTCTCTGTACATTTAATACATTTCCCCCCAAATAGATCCAAGTAACGAGAGTGTACTGATTATCGGAGAGTGATTTCTTAAACAAAACACAGAGGTTTTTTTTTCAAATCATTTTTTTTTGTCTTTCTGTTCGTGCATATCATATGTTACAGCATTCTAATGAGATTCCACTGCAACCTCATTGCTTTTAAATAATAAATGTGATAAACTTTAGTATAAGGCAAACTTGTCATTAAAAATCAACGAAAGGAGGGATACCTAAAGGATACACATACAAACGGGATATATGTGGACCTTAACCGGAAATATGTACTATAGAGTGTAAGTGGAAAGCGGGATGGGTGTGGCAATGGGTGGGACGTTATCGCTCCATACTACGAGCTAGTCCATAGTCCTATACTCATAGAATTTTGATTGGACTCCTAGAATTTCTGGAAAATAATTAAATTTAGCACTGTGGGACCCAATGTTTTTAGCAATATTCGTTAGTGCAGCCAGATGATTTGATTAGCATATAAGAAGATTTCTATAGCAGGCGGGTATATATTGTGTTGTTTTAGTTTATTTGTTACCCCTGCATTTCAAATTCTTAATTCTTTATACTTTTTCTTTATATGTCCCAGTAACCTGAAATAGAGATGAAATCCTCGTTCATATTATCAGCCGGCTACAGCAGAAATTGTGGGGACTTTTCATACTTTTCATTTGCATGTCAGTGGATAATTTTGGATCTACTCATGTAAGCTGCGTTTTCTTCAATCTAATTTAAATTATCATCTTCACATCGCTCCCGTTGACTGTTATGTCGCGTCAGTAAACGGGAGCGATGTGAAGATATAATTTTAATTGGAATGCGTTTTCTTTGTTGGAGCATCTAACATTATATATATATTTTTTCTTACGTGCGTAAACTTCAATATCTAGATATTATATTTGCTTAAAAAAACGTTTATGTTAAATTACAGCAACTGTTTAAAACCCTAGCATCATATTTGTTAGAGGGTTGTATCCTGTTTTAGCTTTCCGTGTGGATATTTAGACCTGGCTGATCAGTGTCACTCTTCGATTTATTTTCAGTGGAGAAATTTGACAATAAATAACAACAGTGATTAAATTATACTTCAATCAAGTATAGCCCGAAATAACAGACATTTTACCAAAAATATGGCCCAAACATCTAATTAATTGTTAAGGAATTTATTAAAAATCTCAAAGAATCAACCTTAGGCATAAGGAGAACTTTTTTTTTAGGCTAGACTGACTACTAAATCACTTATTTGACCATCTTTGAAGTGTAATATAGATCTACATATATAGGAAATTGTATATATCTATGTACTGTAGAGCGCTTTATAGTGGCTTATTCTAGATAGATAGGGGGCTATATCAAATGTTGTATATTATTATTATTAAAAGTTTCGAAATTGAAATACATTACAGTATATATGTCAAAAATGTTGCATCGGAAGTTGAACCATGTATTGACTGTATGACAATCGGGTCTTTAGAATTACCTCCCCTTATGACCTTTGACACTTAAGACTTTTTACTCCTGCATAACCAGTTATTTATCCGACGAAACCGGGTGTGGCGAATCCATTAAAATGTGTATCTGATGCAAAACAAAAACCATGGTACCGCTTGTCGCGTCATAAGCCTATAATAACTTTTGCCGTGTTTTAAGTATCTTTTTCCTTCCACAAGCAGAACCGTAAAATACGCACGGAACTCTTTAGGCTATTTGGTTGCCTATGACGTCAGCATTGGCAACCGGATAGAGATTAGAGTTGTTGTTGGCGGGAGTTCTGGTTTGGAGCTCCTAAGAAATACATAAAAAATCGCAAAATAAGGCGTAATTCAAAGAAAACGAGGATAACGTGAGTATCTTACCAAGTTTACAATTGTTCTATAATATGATTAGATGTAAAAACCTTTGTATATTTACAGAATAACACAGAAACCATAAAGGTATTGTTCACATTCCCGCCATCTTGGAAAACAGCTGGGCGGAAGTGCTGATGTTGCTAGAGAATAACCCGATTAACAATATTTCGTGTAAATTTCATCTGTATTATTTAACATAATTGGATATTTTAAATGTGTTTTTACCCCCACGTTCTAAGAAAAAATAATATATGTCACATTGAGTGCACTAGCATGTCGTCATTCGCGGATAATATTAAATCTCCATCTAAAATCAAGTTATCAAACTTCATTTCAAGACATTTGTGAATACCTAAGCAGCAGCAACACCTGTATCAGACGTATGTCTTACTCTGTTTTTTTTAGCATAAGCTTAAGCCAAAGTTTCTACCTCACTGACTTAGCTTTTCTAGCTCTCACGTTAACTCCAATTCCGTCAAACTCAAAGGGTGCAGGGGGATATGGTTATGCTTTACAAACATATTCTGGTGGAGTGAATGATGTCCTGCTGTTTTGTATTGATATTTTGTTTAGTAAAGGATGTCTTGCTTAGTAAAGTTTAGAATGCAAAACAATTAATTTATCGGATTTCTTAACAACAATTTTTCTTCTCCACAGCTATTAAAAGATAATTCCATATATGCACTAAAAAGCACAGGGAAGCCTGTCAAAGCAGAATGACACTAGGATAAAAATATTTTTAATGTATATTACTGTATTGATTTTGTGTGGTCAATCTTTCGCAATTTGTTCCAAGAATGAATTTGTCTCGATGTAGCAAAGTTACATATTAAGTGCCCTTCTGGTTGTTTTAGATCTATCAAGATGGTTATGAACCGTGGATATTACCGCACTGACCATGAGTCGGTGTCAGATGGTAAAATTAATGAAGGAAATCGTAGATCTCAACTGCCCCCTCTCCAAGTGCCTAGGACCAGCCTGAGGTCATACCCTCCCCCAGAAGCAGGGAGGAGAATTGTGTTCCCCACTCAGCAAGACACCAAGAAACAGTTCCCTCAAGCAGAGGCCAAGAGTGCAGGAATGTTGCCAAAAGTACAGGGTACCAACAGGGGCAACAGCAAATGTGAGTAAAAAGATTTTTTTTCGTTTACAAGTTCTGACAAGTTCATAGGCAATTAGAAATAATGATTTAATAAATGATATCTGCAGTCATGAAATTTCAGGTATTTACGAATGCCAAAGCATGTATTCAAACTCTTTCATATTTTTAGATCTGTGAATTTTTATATAAAATGATATAAAATAAATGACATGTATCTTAATATCTTGATATCCAGTCAAAGGATATGTTCCCGGCCTTACTGTCAGAGATGCAGAGCGCAAACCAATCAAGGAAGATCTCTCCTACTTGGACAAGGCAATGGGAAAACCCACAAACCGATTTCCTGATGTAAAGGTAAGTAAATGCTCTGTCACGTATTGGCTGGATAACTTAATGGCCTTTGTTACCAATTAACTACTTTAAGTATTATAAAAGCTGCTTATACATGCTACATCTAAATGATAAAAGTTTAGTTCTAGAATATCTGGAAAAAATAAAAACTGAATTCAAGATTGGAAGTACTAAACCTTACAATCTATCGAGTTAATTAAATACAGCACTGTTAGAAAAGTAAAAATGAGCTATGCTTAATCTTGTTCTGTGTTAATACTAATACTCATTCACTTTGATAAATCTAGGATAGCCAGGGAATTGCTACTCGCCATATGCAAAAGATCAAGATGAAGCCAAAGACACTTCTCACTTTTGAAGTCATGGACAAGCCCCAGCCACAGACAGAGAGCCGCTACAATGATGTAAGTTCATTTCTTATCTAAACATCTTTTGACATGCTCAGATTATGTCTTATTGTTAATGTGTATTTCAGGATTTTGTTATTTAGACATCCTAATGTTTTTTGATATCTGAAATATAAAATTCTATATTTGAGGGAATACTTTGTTTTTAGCTACCCCACATAGGGGCTCAGGCAAAGATGTCTCCTCGTTCTCATGAGAGCAAGCTGCACACCCCACCAAGGTGCGATTCCCGAGCTGCCGGACAGAAATTACCATCCCTTGGAGGGGGACGTCCTGGCACAAGCAAGGCTCGCCGGGGTGCTCCAAGGCACGGCTTCTAAATCACAAACCTGTACTGACCACAAAGGAGACCTCATCTAATTGTATTAATGAACAATATTTGAAATGTTTTAAAAAGGGCAATGGTACATCTAGAAAGACATATTTAATATTTTTGTAAAAACTAATCCTATGTAAATTGTTAATTCTAGATACTTAGGCAGGTTAAAAGGATAAGTTTTATTTAAGAAATTGTCCAAAATGTGTATTGAAACAAGTTTACTTTCTAGATGCTAAAAAACCCATTTTAATTCTTCCTTTTGAAATTTCATAACAATTGAAATAATTCTGGTTTGCTAAATTTCATCTAGAAATCCTGTAAAATTCTTATTTACATAGTCTCCTTCTGTGGAAAGTTACCCAGATTTTTTACCTCCTCATTCTGGGTAGTGTTTGTTTTAGTTAACTTGTCCCAATTGGCCTTATCTGTACATGTCTCATGAGTTTGGATCAATGATTTTGGTGTTCACCTTTGTAAAATCAATGCTTACACTTGAGTTATTACACTCACCAAATATCTACGAGATGATATTTATATGCATTGAGATAACAGAGTTCCTTTATGGCTGTAATGTTACAGTCACATTGTTTTATTGTATTTATTTATGTGATTCATGTTGAAGTGCTTTGTAACTTCCATAGATCTCTGTCATATCAGATAGCTCAATTTATATTGCTTTAGCTAAGAAATCTGTGCTGTGCACTACATAACAAGTAGAAGCTTGATAAGGAACAGGCCGCACAGTAGTGTGCAGCAAGTAAAGCCAAAAAATGTAAAATTGTAAATCAAAATATGTATACCATTGTGTTCATGTGTACAGAGAAACACAAGTTCATTTATGTCTATAGAGTATCACTAAAATATGTTACTGTGAACAGCGCCGCACCAAACTGTGCTGCCGTGTACAGCGCCACACCAAACTGTGCTGCTGTGTACAGCGCCACACCAAACTGTGCTGCAGTGAACAGCGCCGCACCAAACTGTGCTGCAGTGTACAGCGCCGCACCAAACTGTGCTGCTGTGTACAGCACCACACCAAAGTGTGCTGCAGTGTACAGCGCCGCACCAAACTGTGCTGCTGTGTATAGCGCCTCACCAAGCTGGGGCTGTGTACAGCACCGCACCAAATGTGCTTCTGTGTACAGCGCCGCATCAAAATGTGCTGCTGTGTACAGCGCCGCACCAAACTGTGCTGCTGTGTACCATGCATTATCAATCTGCTACTGTGTGCAGGATGGCACAAAAAAGTGCAAATAACATTTAGTAATTGAATATTGCTTTTGCAATGCCACTATTGTGCAATATGCTGTGTTTGGTTAATTGATACATTTTAAATACCAAGTCATTTTTATAATACATTATTTTTTTAATTTTTATATCACTTTACATCTGATGATAAGTTTTAATATCTGGAAACAACAATGCTTATTGTTCAGGATCTTTTTATTGTCTTTACAATTTTATAACAACTTGGTATTTATACCTGCTTCAAAACTTTTTCCTGATGATCCTACTAGTCTCAAAGGAAACTTTAATGCCACTTGCACTCTAAGTTTATATTTGGTAGATTCCAAAAATGTAAAGGTTGAAAGTTTGAAAGTTTTGGGGAGATTTCAAAATAAATAGGGTTTGTTATTTTGGGGAAATTTCATTACTGATTACAGCTGATGTTTATTCGGGAGATTTCAAATGATTAAAATTTATATTTACTTGGGAGATTTCAAAATTATAAAAAGTTTGAACTTATAGGGCGATATTAAAAATTGTTTAAGTTTATATTTACTGGGAAGATTTCAAAATTGTTAAAGTTTGTAAATTTAGGGAGATTTCAAAATTCGTAAAGATTATATTTACTGGGGAGATTTCAAAATTGATCAAGTCTGTAATTATAGGTAGATTTCAAAATTAATAAAGTTTATATTTACTGGGGAGATTTCAAAATTGTTAAAGTTTGTAATTAAAGGGAGATTTCAAAATTGTTAAAGTCTGTAATTATAGGGTGATTTCAAAAAGTTTTTTGGGAGATTTCAAAATTATTTGTGGTGATAGGGAGATTATTGGGAGATTTTAAAATTATTAAAGTTTATATTTATTAGGGAGATTCGAAAATTTGTAAATTTCGTAATTTAATGGGAGATTTTAAATTATAGTTTTATTATTTTTTTTTTCTTTATTTGTGATCATTGGGAGATTCAAAATTAGTATTGAGCGATTTCAAATTTATTGGTGTATTGCAAAGACCAGTTTTGTCAGATTGTGGTGATTCCCAAGCTAGTGTGAGAGGGAAGGGACACGCATGTTTGGAACCGTAAATCTCTTGGGGATCTCTGATTGTTTGATGTGGACTGAACTAACTTGATCTGATCAGACTGAAGGGGCCATGTCTGTCTGGAAATATCAGGAGCAGTGGTAGAGTAAATCTTTTGAGGTAGCGTCGTCAGATAAGGTTGAGTTCGTAACCTGTCTGATGACAACACTTTATTGATTTGAGTTCTCAAGAATGCCCTGTCCTGGTAGATCTGGAAGGGACGTGGAACTTGAGGTTTGGGATTTGATGGAAGGGGAGGAATACTGATGATATGAGGAGATAACCAATTAAGAGTTGGGACAGAACCTCTGTTGTGGACCTCCTGAGTGGGGAGGAAGGGAGGGATGAACCTTGCAAGAGACACTGGGCTTTGTTAAATTACATGGGGTGGATTTTTGGCTTGTTAAGTGGGATGGATCTTTGGCTTGTAATTTGTATTAGGTATTTTTGGCTTGTAAAGGGGGTTGGGTATTTGGCTTGAAATGTGGTTTGGGTGTTTGGCTTGTGATGTGGGTTGGGTGTTTGGCTTGTGATGTGGGTTGGGTGTTTGGCTTGTATTGTGGATGGGTCTTTGGTTTGAATTGTGGGTGGGTCTTTGGCTTGTAATATGGGTTGATTCTTTGGCTTGTAATTTGTGTTGGGTCTTTGGCTTGTGATGTGGGTTGGGTCTTTGGCTTGTATTGTGGGTTGGGTCTTTGGCTTGTATTGTGGGTTGGGTCTTTGGCTTGTAATATGGGTTGGGTCTTTTGGCTTGTAATATGGGTTTGGTATTTGGCTTGTAATGTGGGTTGGGTCTTTGGCTTGTAATATGGGTTGGGTCTTTTGGCTTGTAATATGGGTTGGGTCTTTGGCTTGTGAAGTGGGTTGGGTCTTTTGGCTTGTAATATGGGTTTGGTATTTGGCTTGTAATATGGGTTTGGTATTTGGCTTGTAATGTGGGTTGGATCTATGGCTTGTTAAATGGGTTGGTGTTTGGCTTGTAAAATATGGGTTGGGTCTTTGGCTCGTAATGTGGGTTGGGTATTTGGCTTGTTATGTGGGTTTGAATTTGGCTTGTAAAATATGGGTTGGGTGTTTGGCTTGTAAAGTGGTTGGGTCTTTGGCTTTTTAATGTGGGTTGGGTCTTTGTCCGATTGCAATACATGTTTGTGTTTGATCGTTGAGCATTTAAAGTTTCCTTTGAAACAGTCTTCATCTTTTCATTTTTTATATCATTTAACAATATACTTTATCAAACGTGATTGATCAGGACAATTTTCATGTTGTTTCACAATTCACAAATTTTGTATTTGGTAGAATGGGTAATGAAATAATTTCAAATATTTGTATACTATTTAATAATTTCTATTAATGAATTATATAGTGATTCCTACTTACCTTTTTTTGATATTTTACAAAATGTTATTAGGTATAATATACAATTGTTATTCTCAGAAAATCATACTTTAGTTAAACTGTTATCAACAATAAAAATGATTGATATTAGAAACTGGTGTTTTAGTGCTTATTGTGTTTTCTACTGATCAGTTTTCATTGGTGGATGATTTATGTGGTAATACAACCAAACAAGAGTTAGGCCAAAACAAAAATATGTTTCCTGTTTCTGCTTGTAAAAAATTAGGGTCAGTAGGTAGGTAAACTTGTTTGGTTATGAAAATATCTTTTACTATGCTTTAAAAATTTATATAGAGCAGGAGTTCTGACTTTAACAGTGCTTATCACTAAATGCCAATACACAATGTAAAATCTTTAGGGTATAGCCACAAAGATCTAGAGTGGGTAGGGAAACCGGAAACACATATATTTTTTTTTGGCCTAGCTTGCTTGTTGGTGCAAGCTGCAGATTAACCCTTTCAACACTGTTGACCCTAATGGATACACCCAAATCAATGCATTGTAGAGTCTACTAAAGTTACATAGGGGTGAAAGGGTTAAATAATGACTACCGGATAAACCGATGACACTGACATTCTGGAAACTTACAATGATGACAATAAGATGACAAATATGATGATGTTGATCACAAACCAGATAACAATGATGATGAGAAACAAGATGGCAGCAATAATGATCAATCAAATGACAATGAAAAGATGATAAAAAAGGTAACGATGACAATAAACAAGATATAATGATAAATAAAATGATGATGATGCACAGAGAGAAATGATGGTGAAATTCCTTGATCCCTCGATCCCTCCATTGCACCCATATGTTCTTGGAGAGATAGATGATAAAGATCCTCAACTGAATCCATTTAAATGCTTGCAACGACGTACAATGACGATGATCCTCAATTTCATCCACATATGATGCCCCCTAAGACTGAGATGATGATGACTAGATATCACTCACATGTGCATAATGAGACAATTTCATGATGATGATGAACATCAATTTCATTTACATGCTTCTGAAGAGATATGCAGACGATACCCCAAGCATATAGTCAATTGTTGACTTTGAAAAATAGAATGATAGCAGCAAAACCTTTCAAAATAAAAAATAAATATATATATAGTCATAACAAGTTCGAAAGTATTTTAAAGTGCAGTGATTATACATTTGGAATAAGAAAAAGATTTTCTAAGATGTATGATGCTTACAAGGGGCGATCAAGTTGAATACAGTATATTGTTATCATTTTGAAAAACAATAAAAAGTAAGTGTACAGTGTGAGATGATGATGGTGACATTGTTGATGATAATAATGATTTTGCTCAGATGGAAAAAAAAACATAATTATTACATTCAATTTTTTTTTCCAATTTATTCAGGGATCTATATATTGTGTGATATTTGCGTCTCTACTATATCAAAAATTCAAACTAATTGTTGAATTAACAACTATCAAACTTATCATATGATCTGGAATGGCGTCCGTAATTTCTATCTTATCCGGCTTCTTTGATTACACAAACTTCCGGTTAAATACACCGCGAAGTTTCAGCAGTGTTGACATACGATGAAGAACGATTGACGTTTGTGATGTCTGTTGAACAGCGAAACACACAGCTTTGTTTGGAGACAGCAACTGGTAATTTGTCAGTCAGACACAACA
>JAUMHH010209636.1:0-27979 GCA_032359455.1 Chlamys rubida
AATTCCAATCAGTGGTTAAGAAGAAGAAGTCGTTTAAAGAAATTGTTGACGGACGGACGACGGACGGACGACGGACGCCACGGTATGGCATAAGCTCACCTTGGTCCTTCGGACCCGGTGAGCTAATAATAGAAACATATTCATCATTTCAGGTAAAAATATCTGCATTCAAAAGACATTGTGTGTACATTTATTTCTCCTGCGGCCACTTAAATAAGTTTTGTTTTTCTTTTCCTTAGTGATATTTTTTTGGTGAACAATGTGACATTTCTGTCTTGACTTGATAGGAAACATCCAATTATCCATTCAGAAAGAGAATCTATTAACCTCTCCTTACGTACAAGGGGAGAAAACAAATCTTCATGATCATGTCTGATTTGTATAAAATAAGTTTATAATAAAATCTGTCTCTCTTTCTATCATATTAAAGTAATGTATTCCTATAATCAGAGAAGAGTTAACAAAGGGAGGTAATACCTTTTCCTCCACACTCTGCTTAATTTCTTTGAGTATATCCGTCAGGCTGTTTACCATGGCAGTCAAATCTTTGTGACCAGCCATTCTCATCTGTTTGAGACCCTGATCCAGCAGGCGTATCTATACAGAACACAGAAGTACAAAGTTAGTTACACCGTTCATACATAGGACTATACATAACACATTTTGATCATGGTAAACCTCTTCTTGATAATAGTAAACCTCTTCTATTATATAGATGAAAAGCTTAACGAGGTCCTGCCTGTTCTAGATGTGACTTTTGTTGAGATGTTGTTATTTCTATTCAAACAAACACTAAAATGAGGCTTTTAGAGAGAAAGTGACAAACTAGTTTATTGTTTTGTGTCTGTAAGTCAACTACCCTGGATACCAACCCACACATAGGTGGTGCATTTCACTCTGACTCACCTGGTCCTTTATGCAGCGTTTGAGCTCAGGGCAAAGGTATGTTTCCTCTGGGTGTTCTATTGCAAAGTCATTGGAGAAGAAAGCCTAAAACAGCAAATGAAAGTGTTCAAAAAGTACTGATAATGGAAAAACAATAGGGTATGTGATAGTACATGTTAGGAAAGGGGAGACAACTGTGTGATGTTGTTTGTTTGTTTCAGTGGCTTTAAGTCTGCTTCAATACGGAGAAGTTGGGTTATTCAGCAGCTTAAAATTAGTGTGACATTGACCCACTTTATGGTACATGTTAGGAAAGTGGAAACAATCCACCTATTGTTATTTGTTAGGTAAGGGGAGACAACTGTGAAGTTGACCCACCTCTTGGTACTTGTTAGATAAGGAAAGATAACTGTGTGACATTCTAGTACTTGTGGGGTATTAAAAGGGGGGACAACTGTAAAATTGACTCACCTCTTGGTACTTGTTATGAGAGGGGAGACAACTGTGATTTGACTCACCTCTTGGTACTTGTTATTAAAGGGGAGACAACTGTGATTTGACTCACCTCTTGGTACTTGTTATGAGAGGGGAGACAACTGTGATTTGACTCACCTCTTGGTACTTGTTATGAGAGGGGAGACAACTGTGATTTGACCCCCCTTGTGGTACTGGTTATGAAAGGGGAGACAACTGTGATTTGACTCACCTCTTGGTACTTGGGGATGCCTCCCATCACATTAGCACTGATCATGCCATTTAGCAACATGGACAGGTGTTTGATATTGTCATCATTGGCATTGTGGTGACAATCTCCAATCACAATTTTGAGTTCGCGACATGCTGCCTCTACTGCCTCAATGGCCGTCCTCAGAGGATTCAAGGTCACGGTCTCCATACTGACGACTTCGTACCATTGCAGTATCCCTGGGAACTTGTAGCTCGTCTTCATGAGAACTCGCTCCGTACATAGGGACTGTTTGTAAAACGGGTACATTTATGTTTATTTTTTTAATAATAAACTAAAAAGCTAACATGTCTTAAACATTTTACAAAACTATCTGAACATTACTTATTACATTGTTTTTTATATCCCTGAATTTTTTTATGATGGGGGACTCTTCAAATATTTTGCTTTCAAATATTTTGCAATAGGAAATCCTTAAAGCAGGACCTATAAGAAACAGTGGATTCATAATTAAAATGTTCGAAAATATTTTCTGCGATTCTGCCACTTTGTATATAACATTTTCCTATTATACTGGGATATCTTGAACCATCTTAAAAGTTCTGGTAAATCCTCCTTGGTTTAACATTCAACTATAGTTACTTTACAAGTAACCTGGTGTCATTACCTTAAACTCATTATTCTTGTCCTTCTCGCCACGGTAGAAAGACTTATCAAACTGGAATGTATCAACATCATTAGCATTGTAGAATTGTTTAATCTCTTTGGCAGCGTCAGGACAGTTCCTGAACTCTGGTCTCTCCTCAGCTACAGGCTTCACCCCACAGATCTGTATGACTACACTCAGGTTAAGGCAAACAAACACACACCAACATCTCCTTAAAGCTCGTCATATCCACAACCTTGAGTCAATTACTGTTAAATCAGTATTTTGAAGTACTTTTCATCCACATGACCTTTCAGCGTCTATAAATAATCCTTATTATATTACATTTAACCTAAATAATTACTCAATTCCATTCTTTAGCAACAGATTCATTGGTTTAGAAAATTTATTTAAGTCTTTTTGAAGCTAAAAGGTCACATATGATCCTATCATGTTTTAGGCCAAATTCAAAACTGGCTGATGTTATTTTTTGAACGGGAAAAAGATTGAGTGGAGTAAAAAAAAGAAAAAGAAAATAGAAGCTGACTGTTTTTGTCATGAATTGTCACCTGGATCTAACTTTCAGTTTCTATGAGTAAGTACCAACTGTTTTTGACATGAATTGTCACCTGAATGTAACTTTCAGTTGCTATGAGTAAGTTCTTGTGTCTATCAGACAGGTGTTCTTTGATGTGTAAAGGATACTGAGCGCCTCGCCCTCCTTCATCTCCTCCGTCGGGTGTGTGTTCTTCTTCATAATGTTGGCGGTGGGAAACTCCTGTGTGAGCTGGTTTATTATGTCTTGTAGTTTCAGGCACTCGTGGCCGCGGTACACGAACGCCTTGTTCTGTAATTATAAAACAAAAATACTTAACTTAGGAAGTTGTGAAATTAACATTTGTATGTAATTTATATGAAGATGTGTATCATTGAAACTAAATTATCCTAACTGACCAATCCTTTACTCATCGAATACTCATGGCCGAACGTACAAAAACAGCTGAAATTTGTAATTATCTGTTTTAGTATACATATTTACTGATCTATATCATAAATCTTTACTTTTCTATATCTCCTAAATATTTTGGAAACAAAACAGTTGATGAATAATTTAAGAAAGACAAAAGTATGTCAAGTTTCTGATAAAAGGCCTACCCTGACAAAGGGGGGAAAGTTGCGGCCGTAGTATGCCACTCTAAAGAAGCTAGGTTTCTGTCGAGGATAGAACTTCTTCTGTCCGTCCTCCGCCACTTCCACGCCATCCAGTATCTTACTGAAGAAAGCTGCCTGTTTTTGCTGAGAAAATGAAGAGTAAATTGTTTTGATACAGGAAACCCTGTGTTAACTGACTCCAGAGAGGATTCCTCTCTATAATGTTAAAGCCATCACAGTCCCAGTCCCGTTACAATACTACAGCTATAAAAGTGTCGGCTATATTACCATAATTGCTTACAGGAGGTGCTGAACATTTAGTGCATGATAGGTTCCACAAACTAAATCTGACATAGCAATACATGGCATATTGAACTGGCTGTGAAAAATAATATCTACCTTGTACCGTCACTGTACCCAAATCGGGACAGTACCCAAAACGGGACACTTATGGGAAAACGGCCCTAGAAACTGTCATTCAATGCAAAGAAGTACTTTCATGTATACAGTTTTCATTTCATAATACTTTTATGACAATTTAGCTGTATGTGAGCTTTATTGGCTGCTGATTATCGTTACATGGACAATTTAAAGGTAAGATTAATGACCAAAACAAAACTTTCCCGATTTACGTGCCATGAGACACTATTTATTTGGATATCATTTTCAAAAGTCTATTTTATCAAAACTAATGCTTGTTTGGAGAAGACTTTTAATCATAACCCTGTTTGACTCTGAAATATTTGAAACATGTCTTCTTTTCTGCTGATATTGATCGTTTATCCCCTAATATTAGCCAAAATACCGAAGTGTCCCTTTCAGGTTACAGTTACGCCGGTTCAAGGGCCTACATAACCCTGATGGTATTTCGCGTTTTATTTATAGAACCATGCGCCCGAAATATTAACTTGTAATAGAAATGAAAAGTGGATATTATCTATTAAATAAAAAAATGAACAAACGTTTTTGGAACTGATAGTATGGTATAAAGAACATAGATATTTATCTAAAAGGTGTCCCGATTTGGGTACAGTGATGTTAATAAATAATGAACAGTCTTTCATGACAGACTTTACAATATTTACAACCAATACCCAACCACTAAAGTCTACTGAATAGGTGTGTAAGTGTGATCACTGAATCAGGAATTCATGTATGGACAGTTTCACGGAAATAACTATGGCTGCATATTACCAAACTCATTACTCCCGTTATACAAGCATTATCATTACGTATACAGGTCGTTACTTCTGTCTGCCAATCCCAGTGACCCACACTTACCAGGATCTGACTGAGTTTGCGGTACTCGAGTCTGTCCTCGTAGAACTTCGCCAGTTCCTTACACAGTGGAATGCCGAACTCCCAAACCTGTTAAAATGTAAAGTCGTTTAATACAGTCATTTATTTTTTATCTAAGATACTTGAAACATTCAACTTTCTAATCAAATATCTATTTTATTAGAATAATTCCTATTTAATTGTCGTTGGTTTGTTACAAATACTGTATGTTGTTGGGTCCTGAGAAAACTAGTTGATAGTCTTATATAGAATCCTACCGAAATGTCCCCCCATTAGTACATCAAGTTATCTCCCTTACTTCGTTCAATTTCAAAGGTTTTTTACCAGGTAGTAACAGATTTTCCATTTCAATGTTCTTATTTTCTCTCAAGTGCTTATCTGTAATATATAATTCTATAAATTCTATTAAATTACATTTAAGCTATTGTGAGGTGACTCGAACCCGCAACCCTTCGGTCACGAGCCCGGCGTCCTACCACTAGACTACTGGCCTCCTAACTGTTAACTGACCTTGCCCTTGTCGAAGCACTCTATGACCTTTTGGTACATGCCCTCCTTCCTCTCCCACTCGGGCTGAGGATGGTAGCCCATCTCGCCCTGCTTGATGTTGTCTGTCCAGTTGAGCAGCTTGGCGTACAACTGTAAGGTAAGGCCGGCCTCCACAAAGTTCTTGGCGGAGAGGTGAAGGTCGTACAACTTTTTGATGTAACGCATGTACATTTCCTGTCTGTTACTGTTGTCTTTGTAGAAATTCTAAAACATTGAAAGAGAAACTGAAATGAAACTTTCTGTTAAGCAGATGATTACAGTTCATCCCCTCAAACAATAGGCCAAGGAAGCTTACAGTTCATCCCCTCAAACAATAGGCCAAGGAAACGATGCAGGTTTGTTACCTAGATATGTTACTACATAGTATTATTTTTAGATATATTAAAGAATTAAAACTTATTTTTATATTTCAAATTCAAATTAGATAACACTAAACAAGCAAATCTCCATACGTCAAATTTAAGCACTGCACTAGCTTGTAATTTGTCTTCATATACATTGTATATTGGTAAGTGAAGGTCAATAGACCATATTCTAAGCAGTTCAGGTCAGTCAGCTTTCTTAGTTTTGACCAATAAACAAATACAGCTGCATCATCTTAGCAGATGGTACAGACCAGTACAGTCATATTCTGACCTATACAATTTATATACCTATAGGTCACTGTGACTGACCACTACTTATACTGTCCTATACAGTCAATTTGACTGACCACTACTTATACTGTCCTATACAATGTTTTTGTGATTGACCATTATACTCTGACCACTTACTGTAAGCTGACCTGTAGGTCACTTTGAGAGACCACTACATATACTGCCCTATACAATGTACTTGTATCGTCTGCTGGATAACCATACTACTCGGTAGTGAAGCGGATGTAAAACCAATCAATCAATCAATGTACTTGTGATTGACCATTACACACACTGACCACTAGACTTTAAGCTGACGTGCAGGTGACTTTGAAAGACCACTAGATATACCCATACTTGTGATTGACCATTACACATACTGACCAATAAACACTGTAACTGACCAGTGAGTAAGGAACAGACCACACGAATGACCTCCTACACAGATGATGACTCTAGAATATTTATTCATCATTAGATAAGTAGGGTGTTATGGGGCTGTAATGGTCAGATAGCAGTTTGACCATTAGACTGACCAAGAGATTGACCAATTTGTCCTTGTTAACAAGTACCAAAGCTGTTTATGACACCCCGTTATTTCCTGTACTGTCATTACCCAGAGGAAATGAGTTTGACATGCATTGTATTGTAATGGTTGATAACTCAAAACTTTACTGCAGTGTAAATTGGGTGCAATTTCCTTTTGAAATTAAATTTTATTAAATTTCCGTGATTTTATCTTACCGCTATCGACAATAACAACTTAAATCAACATGCATTCTTGTGAAAATATTTTTGTGAGCTTTGAATTTCTGCTTAATGGAAACATTTCTACCAATAGACATAAGAATCCACTATAAGATCTAGTTATGTCATATAGTTAATTCACGTTTGATATCTCTGACAATGATAGAGAGAAAGGGAGCAGTGCTACGAGGTTGTACAGAATCAATAGAGAGTAGGAGGTGGGAGAGAGGCTAATGGGACGGATCACCAACTGCCTCGAATCCTGTTACAAGTACGCTCATCCTTAAAATCATGGAAGTCTATCAAAACTACAGCCTACAGCAGATGCACTGAATAAAAACTCCTAAAACCATTGTAGGGCACCACTCCTACTGGTTATTTTTGTACTTTAATTCGAACAATAATTTACATTCTGATGACGGTCCAACTAATGGGCCAAAAACTAGATTAATTTGATGTTGTTTGGTCATCTCTTCTTTTGTATTAATAATTTACTTTATAATTGATTAAAATGACAGTGTACTATTGCCATAGAAATGAAATATGGTACAGTTCTGTGTATGTTAAAAGGGCTTGTGATCATGTTTATGCATAAAGGGATAATGGAATAGCACTAAAGGTTTACCGTAGTAAACAAGAATGGAGTTTGTGAAGAATACGGGTTGGTACTGAAGGTTTTCGTCAGTTTAGATTTGTGAAGAGTCGATGATTTACCATAGCCTTATAAAACCATCAGAAAGTTGACCATACTAGACAAGTTTGGAGCGCCAAGAATGGAGTTCGAGAATGATGTGAGTTGGTACTGAAGGTTTCTGTCAGTTTAGTTTTGTGCAGATTCCATGATTTACCATAGCCTCGGAACCATCGGAAAGTTGACCAAACAAGTTTTGGAGCAAATTACTAACATTAAAACAACCTTAAATACATTAGAGTAAAACCTGTGTACAGAGACCACCTTTGGGAAGTCCATAAAGTGGTCTCTTAATACAGGTTCAGTTCACATGAAAATAATTGCTATTGTTAGTTTTAAAATTGGTCTCTATGCACAGGTATTCTTTAAACAGAAATGGTCTTTTGAGCAGGTTTGACTTCATATATTCAAATTCAAACCTTTATTTGCACATTTATAACTACATCGTAGTTTGAAAGCAAGGAAAACACTGATATATATACAATATTACATGGGGCATGTATATTATGTTTAGAAAAGTTCATAGTTTGCTACTAACTGGCTTATACTGTCGACAAGCCCACTCCACTCAGTTCTATAAGCAGAGATCACTTTTTTAGAGCTTTTGTCTTACAGAAAGCCTCCTTACATAATCTGTCTTGTTTATTGGAAGGGCATTTTTCAGAGATCTCCTCATGACAGTCAGCATACTGCCTATACTAGAGCCAAGCCAAGCCGAACCCCTCTGGATCCCCGAACCTCTGGATACCCGAACCCCTCTGGATCCCCGACAAGTCAAGCCGAACCCCTCTGGATCCCCGACAAGAATTGACTTCTGATTCCATCACTGTCAAACCTAATAGTGCCCACTAAACTGAAACAGCACTGGTAATAAATACGTTACTTTGTGGTGTCTGTCAAACTCAATTCAAATACGGCAAGATAATTATTAGAGAATAGAATAAACTGATCAAGCTTGAGGATCTGTCTCAGAGACATGAGAGGATTTTTTTAATATTTCCACGACCAACAGCTTTTTAGATTTTTAGATTATTTTTACTATGTTCGAACAACTCTGGACATCTTTGAAAATAATCAACTTGACAGATACTATTTTTAACCCTACAGGTTAATGGAAAATATGCTAACAAAATAAAACGTTTCTCGTATAATTTACAAACTTAATATTTTTATTTATTTCAAAGCTTCGTGATATTGATTATCAGATAATGTTGGAATCTACTAAATTGGGAACACAGCATCGATGATGGCAGCAATTAGCTCCGATTCATCAAACATCTTGTAGTGCATTATCCCCACAAACATACTCCAGTCAGTAGGGAAGTGATGCAATAATCCCTGACTCGGCCAATTAATGAACAGAACCAGGAAGCAGAACCCTGGCTCCCCCGACAACCTGTAGGGTGAGATAGGTGAGGAGAACCTACAATTACACCTGTCTGTCAGGTGTGATGAAACGGTCCGGATTCTGCTGCCACTCATACGCCCATGAAATCAGAAAAAATATGGATGGTAACAGTATGGGAGGTTTATCTGGCCTGATATATATTTTAAGTTGGACAATCTCCAATTTGTAAATCTCATGAAATAACAGAACGGCCCAAAGGGAGATAACTGTAAACATGACCAATATTTGGAACTGATAGATGGCAACTCAACCTAACCGAACTGTTCTGTGATAACACGTACAAGCCAACTGGTCCACCAGCCTCCCTGATACTATCCACACAAAGGCCATTCATCTGACCAGCAAAACTTGTGTAATTGGCAAGGAAATGAATTCATGGGATTCCAGTAATTGGCAAGAAAATGGATGGAGAGATTGAAAACAAATATCTTCTAAAACCCCAATCTGTCATTTTGTACAGGAGGTCAGGGCCTTGGTAAGAAGTGGATCAGCGTAAACAAACACTGATCATAACACATACTGTTCCTAGCCCACACTGGAACACTGCCTACAATGGGTTAACGTTAGAAATTTTGTCTTTAGACAATATCACTGATTTGACCACATAGGTCCCCAGGTGGTAATTAGTAGACAAGACAGGTGTACTAAACCTGCAGTAACGAGGACGATAATGGACGGTATCCCCTCCGTCCCTGATGATCCCCCTCCCCAGCTGATTATACATCCTCCCTCCCCTATAAGCTGGAGGAAACCTTACACATCCTGTTTATCGGGTAGGCAATATTAAGTTGTACCAGCCGATTACTGAGATTACTGAACGGCTTTATGCTTTCATCAAATTAACATCAGTTACCGCCAAATTAATTCCACCAGTGGTGCCGGGAATGAATGGAAGTGAGAGAACAGCTGTCACATATTTGAGGCATGTCTAGAGGAATGTAACGGAAATCTTTTATATTAGAGTACAAAAACTGAAGACATATGTCTTTAAATAAAGCCCCAAGAATCCTCATTTACAGAAAAGAATTTATGTTTACTAAATACACAGGACAGTAGAGTTACATATTCATAAAAAAATGACTGTTGTAAAATAAAACAAGAACAGCTGCTTGACAAGATAAACAAGTAATATAGAATTTTACAACATTATTATCTTGGTCAATAGATCCTTTCATTTGGGACTGTAATGTTGGAAGACCCCATTAGTGCATGTCATTATCACAATATGAAATAAAATCAATATCTTTTCAACATTTTGGATTTGCCAACCAGTGTATACCTTGCAGTATGTGTATACCTTACATACTGCAAAGTAAATTGTAAAGTACATTTTTTGGATGACAGATTTTCATTCATTTTGTGCGTGACAAAGATCTATGAAAATAAACCTATGAAATGTTCAGTGCTATTATAAGCAAAAATTACTAAACCAGGGAGTGTCCTTGAGAATCTTTAAAAACTTCCACAGTAAGTCAGGTGACAAAGATTTTATGTGTGTTCTAGATTATACAAGAAATAGGTCAAGGTAACTTATTTTGGACAAACTAAAAAAGGTTAGCCCAATGATTCTCCCTGACTCTTGCATATGTGACAAAGTCCAACAATGTCAGTCAGTGACAGTCAATAGGTCCCCCAGACAGGTAATAGATAAGTGACAGCACTGCGTTACTTACAAGGATGTTGAAGGTGCTCTGCATCCGTCTGTCACCATTGTCTTCTCCATCATACACGTTCCTGAAAAGACAAAAATATTAATTGATTGCTCAATATATCACTACTTCATAACTCCACAACAAAGCTTGTAATTAAACACTAATTCCCTACGCTGATTTTGGTTGAAGTTAAGCTTAAGTGTACCATCAAATAAATAACACCTTGCGATGCATTGTACAGAATTGTAATTTCGAAAGAAATATCAATACTTGAAAACCAAAATATAACCCCCCACCCCCCAATAAAACTCCAGAGGTCAAACTTGGGACCTAACAATGCCTGGAAAACTATCAACCTTCATCGCTATCCAGGAATTACTAAAGTACGGCATCAAAATGAAAGATGAACAACTTGACAAGGGAAGTAACTCTATGGGTGTGAACAGATTGGGTAATATCTGTTTACGAAGGATATTTCTTTATATATGGCAGCATTTACCAGCCTTTCACCGTCCTCGTATGACCCTGGCTGTTGTGTCTACCTAGTTACCTGTCCTCGTATGACCCTGGCTGTTGTGTCTACCTAGTTACCCATCCTCGTATGACCCTGGCTGTTATGAGGATGTTAACACACAAACAAACCAGCATTTCAGGACCGCTTTCACAAGGAACATTTCTTTTAAAAAATGTTCTGACATCAGCCTATGACAAAATGTGGGAACAGGGCAAGGGGTTGAGGAACACCACAAATTACACACCGTGGCAGCTCTGAGACTGCATATTGCTAGCCTTCTAAGCTGGAGTTCTAAATGCCAGAAATCATATTTAACTTGCTACTGTTTACCGAGTGCAAATACCTTCATCACTCTCTAAGTGTTAGCAATTTGTGAGATTTGCCCTGTAAATACTCAAGTCTCCCTTCAGGGATAAAAATACTGCAACATTTTTGACACACTTTACCCCTTATTTGAGATGAGAAATGAGGGAGATCTGCCTCGTTGGAGGTTTCAGAGGTTGACACGTATGAACACAGCATTCCTTTATCAATTTATAAATTAGGGTACCGTTTCACCCAAGTATCTAAGGGCTGACAGAGACAGTATGTACACGTAGGCCAGACAGGTTCCAGACAGAATCTACAGCTGTACCGTGTCTCAGTCCTGATGATTACCCATTTAAACTGAGCATGACAATTTATTTGAATCACACATGGATCATTATTTAAATCATAATAAAAAGAATATGCTTCTCACAAAATTATCAAATGCGTATAGTTATTTACATCAAACTAAGCTTTGATCTGACCAAAAAAGGGAGGGAATAAATAATTTCCAAATGTAACTCTTCATATGAGGGGTAGGTCATAAACTGGGACAACACATGTACACTTAGGTGTGAAATGTCACATGGAAACCACAATGCATGGGAACAATTTATCATCTAGATGCTCTAAAGTTCAGGCTCATTATTATATTCATCCTAAACCTACTGTAACCATGGGAGGACTCTTGAAGATCTATCATTATTAACCTGTGCCATCAGTAACCCCCAGACACCTCTTATAGAACTAACATGAACCTGCTTAGGATCCCTGTCCCACAGCACTGTGGTTTTCCCCTTAATACAGTTACCTCCCCTGAACTTTTCTTTGGATATCATATAACTGTTGCATAGTTGGGCCAGGACACTTCCGTTGCTCAATGGGTTAGAGTGATGGTACAACAATCTGAAGTCCAGGGTTCGAATCACGGCCTAGCCCAACTGATTGTTTTTTACACTCAGAACACTGTAGTTGATTTATTTATTTCATCTTCATTATTTCTTATAAAAGTCATGAAATGTATTGTTTTCTTTTCAGAAATGATTTATCAAAGCTATAGTCATGCAAAATAAAAGAAGTTTCCAACACATAGTTAGTTTTTGGCAGTGGTACGGGGATCCTTAAGCCTTATGCATTTCCACAGACAATACATGTATTTGCTGACACATGCTTCCTCATACTGTAAAAAATAGTTGACAGCGTCTAGTTCTATTTTCCAGCATTTCTAAATTATACAGTAAGTTTAGTTGGGTAAATGTGTTTTCACACCAAAAGGATATTCTTAAGATTCAATTTCAACCTGTTACCATGGAAACCTGTGATAAAATACACAAGTACAATGCTGTGTGAAGCCCTATGAGGGAGGATTGGTTTTCCTTAAGCAGTTTTTCAGTTGCATGCAAGATTCCTGTTTGAAAAGTCCAGCAACTGTTTTCCTTTCCAGGATTAAGTTTGAACATGTTTCTAAAGCAAATGTTGTAACCAGGTAGAAAGTTATTGGTATATAAAACTTTTCGTGATTAAATCAGTGAAATTTATTCTAGAGCATTGTTTTTAATATGGTTGAGTGTAATTGTCCATTTGACTGGAAGCAAGTGATGTCCTCTTTCTTTCTGATATATCATGATCACAGTCAGCTAACGTTACAGTCTGCTTCTAATGCCGACACGACCCACACCTAAATGCTGACTTTATTTACTGCAAGTCGCGTGACCCAGAATATCTAATGACAACAAAAAAGCATGTTGTGTACATCACCAAAATAATTACTTTCATCTCAGATCTAAAAGAAAAATCATTTCAATGCAGGATATTCTGGAAATTACTTTTCCTTTAATTTCCTTTTTTGCATTATGTAGGCCTGATATTACTGTAGGGGTATAGCCATCAAACTTCTACTATTCTAGACCAGAACTGAGGCGATATCATGTCATGTACAGGAAATATCACAAAACAAGTAGTTTCACTTTATACACGAGTGTTTGTTTGTGCAGAAAACATGATAGGATTACAGAGAGGGTGGCCATGTGGTTATTAGGACTTACAACCTATATCTACCTACTCACTACCGCAATACGTTGAAATAATGATTGAGAAAAGAACCCATTTAATTTAAAAAACAACCCATAAATCCATAAGTCTATCAAAATTAAATTCAAATGGGTATAGCAGTTCTACATGTTAGGTCTATAAAGAGTAGACATGTAGTTATTTACTAGTTTAATTACACAAGCACTGCTGAGAATTTAAGTTCCTGGTAATGGAAACCACATCACATTTGAAGTAGTTATATATTTTTTTGGTTTTACGTAATGGCGTCCCCTGTGTAGTAATCTACATAACATCAAAGACCACTATTACACAGACCCTCCAACACCAATCTCAGACTTTATTATAGGGTCAAAAGGTTAAACTCGTCATCATCACTGTCCTACGACCTGTGCTCAGGACATATGCCCAACACTTGAATTTACTTTAACATGGAGACATTATAATTAACACATCTATTGCACTGCCTGTAGCACTTCATATCACTCACTACCAACACAGGAAGGTAATACTTATGAAAATAACATAAATTTCTGAAGAACTGAAAGCAAACACCTCTAAAGACAGCAAGACAGGAAGTGATCACAAATAATACAACTAAGGACAGGAAGTAGACACTTATTTTGGATGGAAAACAGGAAGTGGCTACCCAAAATATGATAGGGAACAGGAAGTGGCTAGGGAACAGGAAGTGGCTACCCAAAATATGATATGGAACAGGAAGTGGCTAGGGAACAGGAAGTGGCTACCAAAAATATGAAAGAGTACAGGAAGTGGATGTATGTAGAAATATGACAGAAATCAGGATGTGGATACCTCTGATATGCAGCACAGAAAATTGATAAGTTTTTAATAGAAATTTGAAGGAAGTGGACAACTATAAACAGAGACAAATATGTTTGTAATATTTAGTGGTAAGGTAAACGTATTGTGTAGGGTATAAATCAGAGTACCTGTCAACACAGTGGTTGTATACAGGAGGCAGTGAGGATGGAGGTGCCAGGGAGAGGTCAGAAGCTGCAGATTCTGACAAGATGAGGAATGGTGCCTGTAGGATGGGGTGCCTGGTCCCAGCAGTGGTACCCCTCCCTAGACTGGCTGTCTGTGGGCCTGATTTACACCAAACACAAACACATTACCACACTGGGGCAAGGTTGTTCACTTCACACCATTACAGCAGCACACTGAGGGTGGTAACAGGTGGTCATAGCTCCTGTCATTACCACCACATTATTGTATCCTTTATTGTATCCTGGCAATCACATAACCTTCATCACACCAACATTGAGTCAATGGACCCAATTTTAAAAAGCATATCTCTTAAACATGGAAATCTGTCTGGAAATCTTTGCTCTGCGTGAGGTGATCTGACCTGACATCTCTCCAAAACTCACACAGAACATTTCACACAGATCTTCTGTACCCAGACATGTACACACATAACAAAATTCTCAAAAAAACAAATTATTCCATTCGGTTTTGGGGAAACTAGATTGAATTATCTAAACTTAATGCAAAAGCCAGCATTCTGATTATGTACATTTAGTTCGTACAAGATCTATTATTTTTCTCAAATTTAAACCAATGTAAAAGACACCAAAATTATCCATTCTGGAATTTATCTACCATCCTGTGACCTTGACCCTCATTTGTTGAGCTGACTTATCTCCTTAAAAACCTACTAAAGATCATCACCGTGGTAACAATGACGTAAAAAGGAGGAAGTAGCTCACACTGGGGAGGACGATCAACAGGAAGCTAGAGGCAATGGACCACAGTGAGAGGTTATCAAATCAAGGGCAGATCACTCTACTTGGTAAAGGTTATCATGACATGGGGAGATAACTCTATCACAGACACGTGCAGCTATGTGACAGATATACAGAGCTGGCAGCTGGTGTGTAACTGCCAGATAATAAACTAATCATTTCCTACAATACAACTCATCTTCTTTAAAACACAAAATATCTTCGTTACATTATCAGCTATAGTACGATAAGATCACCAGTAAGATGGTTATCCATTAAGATACATTACAGATCCCTGGCTGGCAACACTTGTGTCAGATAGTCTGTATCTGTTTAATGGTGTTGGAAGATTTGTAAGATTGACATGCTGTCCATGGTTAAGTCTATCAGAGGGGTCAGCAGTGATAAGTATTTACAACGGGTCCCTATAGGTCCTATTATAGGGAGCCTGTATAAACGGGTCTAGGTCCTATTATAGGGAGTCTGTATAAACGGGTCCCTATAGGTCCTATTATAGGGAGCCTGTATAAGCTGCTCCTCTTGATACTTCTTTTGGGAGTTTTTATATGTGGTGTTTTTGATATGGTACTTTCATCAAATACATGTATTCTGAAAAAAAGGTTTTTGCTTAAGTTGTAACGTTTTGCACACAAGAAAGAAACGTGAGAGTAAGTATCAATATGGTTGTAATATGAACTCTGAAAGGGTCTTGAATCATAGTAGTCAGTATTAATGTCTATGGATCTTTGTACTTCAAATTGATTTTAGTTATTATACATCAAAGAAAGGCTAAGCCGGAAAGCTAGGACGTAGAGTGACTGTTGCTATTTATTCTGTTACGTTCCCTATTGGAACTTTGTGATAAGAAAATTAACTACATTTTTTGTTGTATTTTTACAAAATCAAGAGACATTGATGACCTTGACTCCAGAATAATCTGACCTTTTCCTGACCTTTTACTGACCTTGGCTGAGCTTTCAGTCCTTAATTAGCCAGAAAGCAAAATTAACCTATTTGACCTAAAGGTCAATGACAGTATACTGGTCAATGTTTCTGACAAGGTACTTGACTTGTGCTTGGAGAAGGTGATCTACATAGCTTTCTAATGTTTACAGCGGTGAAGTGGTACCATGGCTACCACTTGAGGGGTCAGGCTTACTTTCACAACCCCTGGCTGTGATAACATACGGAAGTCGTCAAGCCTGATGGGCAAACTAAACAGATTTAAGTACTTCATAGCACCTTAGAATACTAAATTAAAAAATCTGCACAAAAAAAAAAGAAGAAAAAGAACTTTCAAACAGATATAGCAATGTTTTTTATTAATAATTTTCAAATCACAGCAACATGTTTGTTTTATTTAGGATAATGCCTAAACAAGCAATTTAAGGAAAGAAAAGTTTATCTTAAAAAGAATTGAATTAAACACTTTTCGGTTTATTTGTGTTTTACGTCCTATTGCAACTATGGTCATTAAAGGACGTGCCAGGTTTTGGTGGTGGAGGAAAGTTCCCGGGGAAAGACCACCGACCTAAGGCCAGTACCTGGATTAAACACTAAACACTGAAACTATCAATGGTGTGCAGGTATCAATTTTCAATGAACAATCATAATGTTAGTTTTTTAATTAGTACTCTGCATTGTTTTCCTGAATGTCCAAATCCTCCCTGTCCTCTGTAATGAGATATCTGATATACTAGGGCACGGATTCATGAAACCAATCTCATGCTCAAACCAACCTTGTAGGTACCGGCTTTATAAAGCATGCTACTCGGTAAAATAAAAGCCAAGTGTAGACATTAGAAACAGTATTCGGCTTTAAGTCTTCCTAAAATTCATCCAAGTCATTGACAAAACATAACCTTCCATTAATATATCACCGGGACAAGAAATTGGGCTTGAGCAGAGAATCTGACTTTGAGTGTGAGAACGGTTTCATGAATATGAGCCCAGGTAATGTATTTGTTAAGAGCAACTCACATACTATAGTTAGATTGGTCGGAACTCTCTCTGTGATGACAGGACCATCCTTCCAATGATATAAATAATGAATCAACACTCCTGGAAATCTTTAAATATTACCAAAGGACTGGAAATCTGTCAGTAGGTTTTGTAAATTATTGCTTGCATTGTTTTCAAATTAATTTGGACCATACCTGTAGGAAGGATTTATGGTATCGGGAGACACTTATTTGCAGGAAATTAATCAAATCAATGTATTGTGTAATATCGTAAATCTTTCCAGATTAATAAAACTTTAATGAATAGCATTATTTGTATGCTAACACTTAGGCCTTGCATGTGGAGTAGGCAATCAAAGGGAGACAATTTGTCAAATTATTTGCATGTCAGATTTTGTACAAAGGGAGATAAATTGCTGCGTAATACTGGGATTTCTTTTCCCTTGAAAATATCTGCATGCTTCTAAAACGTCATATCAGCAAAATTTCAAGCATTTATTTAGAAAAAGAATAACAAGCTATTCCAGAAACAGTTTATATAAAATGGAATTGTATTACTTTTCATAAATAGGTTTTGATAAAATATCTTGAGCAGACACACATTTTGTGAAGTCAAACTTTTTTAAACTGTTACTGACTTCCTGAAGAATATTCCTGCAAATTGGGGCTCCATAAACACAGAAAATAATTATTTCTCTTTGAAGTTGACAAATTGGTATCTGTTGATAATTTCTACCCTTACAATAAAACACTGGAACTTTTCTAATCTGATCTTGTAAGAAATAACATTGGTTATTTTGCAATCATTTCTTGTAAGAAATAACATCGGAAACTTTCTACACATGCCTTGTGAGAGTAACATCAGACATTTTTATCCATGACTTACAAGAAATGGCATCCAAATTTAAATTGAAAAAGTTGAAGTAATTAGCCTGCAGTATGCCGGTAATGGTATATCTCCGCCCCTCACATAGCACCCTCTCATAGAAGACTTTGAGGTATGCAGCTGCTGCGCGCCTGAAGCACTATCTAACAGAATTACATGGGTCACAGACTTGTTCACGCACAGATGAATTCTGAAACTCACCCTAGATACGGCAATCATTTTTAATGCAATATTTTTCCATTTCTTTTTTTCAGATTGAAAAAAATTGACTCTAATTGCATAGCCATGCAGACTTCCCACATGGTGTCCGCACTGCACTTATCCCTGTGTTAACTATGTGAATCTGACTGTGATTTTGAGGTCTGAAGAATTCAGCATACATGCTTGACTACAGGTAGTTAGATCTGCACCAGTGTGTGAAACACATGTGCAATCTGTTTAGTGTTGAACAACATTTCCAAGATGCTTGGTCAATAATCCATCTCCCCCCTCTTTTCCCCCGTTCTGGTCTCTCTTACTCCCCCACCCCAATCTTTTCTGTCTGTTTTCTTGCTGGACCTCTCTACCCTTCCGACTTTGCCTTCCATCGCTCTCCAAAGTCAAAAGACCACCCAGCATTCATCAAAGACTACCACAGCTAACATGTTTCCATTATATACTAAATATATATATATACAGCCCTCAGACCCAGCGCTACATACCAATAATTAAAGAACTAGAAAGTTACAAAGGAGTGAACGATCTACATGTAACAACAAAGTTATTAAATAAAAACATAATTAAACGAAAAAATAATAAAATTTCTTCTTACAATTTCCAAAATTAATTATGCCCAGCCTGAAAATAGTGATAAGGAAGATATCACTTTACATACGGAAGTCCAATACATTCTTGATTCAGCTGTGTAAGGTTCAGTGTTCTAGGGGGCAGTATTAATCTGTTTTGTCAGGCTGGGTCGAGTTTTCCCAGTGGTCCATATGGTCAACACTCCCTGTCAAGGTCACCACTCCCTGTGAAGGTCACAGCTGGAGCCAACATGGGAACCAGGATACCAGCTCTCTGGCACAGCACCCACAGACCTGGTGGGCAAGTCCTAGTTATTGGACATTATTTGAAGGTCAAAAAGATCAAATCGTGAAAAGTTCTAGATGGTGAAAAATTAACTTTACACTTTCCAATATAACATGATAAATGATTGTACATGTATGTATAAAAGCTAAGAAGCAATCTAGTTCTAGATGGTGAAAATTAACTTTACACTTTTCACCCCTAGGTAACTTTAGTAGACTCTACCATACATTTATCTGGGTAGGTCCATTATGGTCTATAGTAGTGAAAGGGTTAAACAACACTTTAATGAAAGCTGAGAAAAGAGTGTAAATTAAAAAGTTAAGCAGTAGCCTCTTTGAAATATGTAATTTTGTTTAAGCTGTATAAAGATAATTGGTTATAATAAACGTAAGCAATATCTATTTGCAAAAACCTCTGTGTTTACCCAAAGATACATTGAACTTAATGCTCCTTAGCATCTGTAATTTCTTTTGTTTAAATAAAACCCAACAGAAGGCCATTACACTCTTTACTACAATATGTCTTCCAGTAAACCGTTTAATTTGGCATCAAGGAACAAAACTTCATTAGGTCAGAGGAACTCTTATGTCAGGAAAACACAATTAGTGATAAAAGAATATCTATTTCTGATGTCAACCCTCTCAAACATCTCTTTAATTCAGGTCTTCTGTTCCCAATTATTTTATAACTTAGTCTGATAGTAAAAGCGGTTTGGTTGCGGCGGCGTCACCACCCTCGTGTCACGATATTGGTAAGGCACGGCCTGCTGGTTCCCATCTTTGTTCTGTGTGTCCCACACAAACATTAACTACCAGCACCTGGGGATTGTTTTCTCACAGAGCATTGTTCTACAGAAAAACTTCCAAATTAATTGTTTAATACTATCTTAATACAATTAATTCCATGTTTTCCCACAATAACCATCCCCTGAACATTGCTTGAGGAATTTAATTAGGTATGCGCCACTCTTGTTTGATGAAAAGCCTATGCTTGTTTAGAGATGTGTGGATAGCACTTCAAAAGATCTGAGTAAACTGAATGTTGTGTTTTATGCCGAGTGCTGTGTGATACTTATCAACAATGGCGGATTGTTTATCGTAGAGTGGTATAGTATACCAGATGTAGATGTTGGAGGCTGGTGGGTACCAAATCAATCTCCTCTTTATACTAACAACGACATTGTTATGGAACTTTCAGCAGCTACTAAAACACCACAAAAATCTGGCACTCTGAACAGGCTTCTTTAAAATCCTTTGAACATAATTTTTCTTTTTCTTTCATTTCCCATTAAATAATCTTTGATTTGTAAATTAATTGACCTTCTACCTTAGCTCAATTAAAGGGATTTTTCTGTACTTCTTTTTAAAGGACAAAATTTGTGGTGGATATGTATTAACATTTCTTTATAATTTTAAAATGCAACATATCAAATGATGTTGTAAAGAAAGTTTTTTGAAAATAAAAGTCATGAGCTGTCTACACTTCAACAATATTTTCAAAATTATAATTTTGTGATATTTAAAAAAAATATATAATCTGTACAAATCAAAAGTTTTGCTAGATATTTTTCATACAGAAGGTAATTACTGTTACCAATCCACTTTCTAACCCATGACCTTTGACCCTTTTGAGCACTTTGTGATATGTCATACCTGTGTCATGTTTATTGGTAAACACAATTAGGTGTTGAGAACCATCCAGGTAAGTACCTAAACAGGAAGTGATCACAGTACAATGGGTAGGGGTCGTGTAAACATAGGCGTGTGACACAGTACCAGGAAGTAATCACAGGACTGTTGGGAGGAGCCCCAGTAAACATAGGGGCGTGACATTGTATACTATTGTTATGGGGTCAGTTTCCTGTCTAAATAGTACAACATTAACACTGACCCCAGGCTAACACTGATTGGTCAATCTTACCTGTCTGTGACCTAAGGCTTATCCAAATTAGTCAATAAATACCTGTCTGTCATAAAAAAGTAAACTTGTCAAATTGTCAAATTATTTATGCTGTAGAATGTGGCTCCAATTCAGGATTTACCTCGTACTTCACTCTTCTATTCAATTCCAAATGACCTTTTAAACAAATGACCTTTCAACCCATGACCTTTTCCTAACCATTCTGGCTTAATCAAATTTGGTAACTGAAACTGTTTTAAGTTACTTCAATCTAATTTCTAATCAAGGTTTAACTCTTAATATTTAAATATATCTCAAAACTAATCGAAATTCTCAAAAAAGTTGTCACAATGACAAAATTCAATTTAGTTGTAGGAACCGGCCAATCAACAGCCTTTATGTGTCTCTAATGCTGTAATAGTTTCCCTGGCTGTCAGTAACACATTGTAGCTAATGAAAAAGAATGATCCATCACTCCAACCTGTCCCATCACTGATGAACATGTCAAATGTTTGAATGAATTACAGACGTAATGAGGTCTCATTACCACAGCTGACAACAAATATTATACAGGAAATACAGAGTGTGATATAAAGGATTGATTACTGACACAGGTATACAAGGAACCCTCCCTAGAGATATACAGTTCCCCCTCCCAGGGGAAATGACAGATATCACATATAGGACCGATCAGTAATGGTGATCACAGCCCCTTCCCCATCACACAACTCATTACACACAAACTCAGGAACCACTGCCGGATCTACTATATACAGACGGCCATAAACACAATACCTTTCTATCACACAGGCATTTAATTATCTGGTGCAGTACAAATATTAGTTATAATGAGGCTGATATTTCCTGAGGGATCATAAATACACATACAACATAACTTTGTATAATAAACATAACAGCTAATTGGTGTGGAGTACATGTATCATTCTAAAGGAAGTTATTTATTGGTCTAAACTTTGGAAAAATCTTTTATTCATATTATTCTTAATAAGCCTCCAGCAAACAGTTGTACAGCCTCTGTAGGGTGCCTTTAATTATGATCTAATGTGATGAAGGTCCACTGATGTACTGATGTACTGATGTACAGAGTTAGGCACCAATAAGGTCCACTGATGTACAGAGTTAGGCACCAATAAGGTCCACTGATGTACAGAGTTAGGCACCAATTAGGTCCACTGATGTACAGAGTTAGGCACCAATTAGGTCCACTGATGTACAGAGTTAGGCACCAATTAGTGAAGCAGGCACCTGTTCATATGGTGTTATGTTGTATACCAACTGGCCTGAACTATCATCAATGTGTCCACTCCACTGGCCAAAGTTCCTAAATGACTCTACAATAATGAGTCCTCATATCTACCAAAACAACACAAATTGTTGTATACAGATTCTGATAGTAATACTATGTTATGAAAGTCCCCAAACTTCCTATTTTACATTTGACAGCAGTATATTATTTCTGATGCATCTGTCCTCATGTCCATGCACAGACATGACCCCTGAAGCTTGTACTGTGTAATATCAAACAGATACCTTACCGATACAGGGGAGATGTCTGTGTTTGAAGTGAGATACTGACCCCTGATAGGGATCTAACAGGGCCCCTGGGACCTCAGATGTAAGCTGTAGCCCTAATCTTGTTAGTAGACTACAGTGTCCAGGGACCAAGCGCCCCTAAGGGACACACCACTTCCCCAATAAAGGTAATAACCAATGGAGTTATTCCTCTAATGAGATCAAACTAACATTTCTTCAATTAAGATTTTACTGCTAGAGATTTAGATGGCGTCTGGGAGTCATTGACACTGGGTACAAACTACTCCTGGGGATACCCATACTAACTTGGGAACACCCTTATACTTACCCATAAAGCTTTAGGAGATTTATCCAGATTTAGTAAAACATAAATGAATTAAATTTTAATATCTTTTAAACCAGTTTCTTGTGTGTTTACAGATCTATGACGTTTAGATCTAAAAGAGAAGCAGAGTTTTAAGAAAGGTTGAGTGTGCGAATCCTGACACGAATGATGACTTTTCCATGTACATATAATATACATGTAAACAAGCACTAACTTAACACTGACAACACATAATGGTATAACTACTTCCTAATTATGTCAGTAGACTGACATTTACTCTTATTTATCACATTCTGTCATCAAAGGTTTAGAGGGAGCAGCCTTCAGATCACTTGAGTAGAGGCTGTGTAAATCAGAACTCCAGCCCACTACTGGGTGGTGAGAAGTGTATTAACGAATGTTAAATCATCGGCAAATTTTCAATAATTTGCATTTCAAAAAGGTCCTTCATAGTAATTTTGTATGTTAGCTTTTTCATCCAAAACATGGTGTATTGGTGCCCAGGGAAACCGCAGGCATCTCTGTGTTCACAGCTAGATTATATATATCGTATTGTTATCCTATCTAATAGCTGTCAAATGTCACACGTAGCCGTCCCACTGTGACCTCCTCCCAGGGTGTGAATTTGCGGTTTTCTGATTTTTTTCATCATTAAAGTTTGATTTTTTTTTCGTTTCCTTCTTTTATAAGAAATTGAATATAATTGATTATATATAAAAATAATATGAGTTGTGAATGAAAAAAAACCATAACGAATGAGGACATTACAAGAGTATGTGAAGGAGTAAGCCAGCTGGTATATATATATCTACGTGACAACATAATACATATGGCATTCATACATTTTTGTGTGACAATTTGGACTTCAAAACAGTTTGTGATGTGTGTGCAGTGACATTATAGCCAAAGGAGTCGATTACATGTGTTAGTCTGTTGTCCTTGTCCTTGTCTCTATATAACAACACTCAAACCAAATAACAGAAAACAATGGAAACTACTTCCCAATGGGGATTCATTTCAGTGATTTTTTTTATGGTTTTTCTTCAAAAGAAGATTTTTCTTGGCTTAGAGATGACATAGTTATAAACTGTTTGAACAAACAATTCTATTAAAATCTTAATGAATTAATTGAAATTTAAGCAATTTGATGTGAATATAAAGGAAATATTTTTGGTTCTTACCTGTAGTCGAGTAGTCGTTCCAGCAGGCTGGTAACGGACAGTATGAACTCGCTGCCATTCTCTTGCAGTGTTGGGTCTGCTTGCACTTTGTCCAAAAGTCTGGAGAAAAATTTCACCATCTTGTTAATAAATCCTCTGTGTTTTCACTCATATAACATAAATATCTCATCATTGTGTTTTTTCACCGAGATGTCAACGAAAATACCTTCACTAAAATTCTACATAGAACACCATATCATTACAGTACATTTAAACACAGTATTGTAATTCCTTCATGCGAATAATATGCATCATTTTGAACCGCAGCACACAAAACTTAAATTCTATAACTGTACGTATGATGCACTCCAGACTGAGTTTTCATGAACTCGTGTGGGATCGGAAACATCAAAGTAAATTCTCCAGCTCTCCGCCAGTGGCTTTTGTAGTAAACAAGTTACTCTCCAACACGTGAAGTCTACACTGACAAAAACTCCCAGTTCACTTAACTTTACAGCAGCAATCCGAGCCAACCTCGTCCATCAACACATATTAGAGTAAACTATTTCATAAATAGATTATTGGAAACACATATACTTAACAGTTAACCTTCCCCACAAATGTACTGCCACTTTTTGCATAAATACCGGACTTCCGGATAAACACAAAATTTTGGTGCTTAGCAGAAACAATTTTTAATATCCACAACACGAATTTCATCAATCCATCAGGAAGACCAACATTTGTTAAATTGTATAATACAAGAATAGCTCATTGGCAGCTCTGAGTGAGCGTTGGTTGGTGAGAATTGGTTTCCATGTAAACACACTGCAGGCACAGTTGATGCCCTAACACCAGTATAGTTTCCAGTAGCCAAAAACATGAAATTAATAAAAAAAACAAAAAAAGCCCAGCACACTGTTGTTGTGATAGAATAAATCCCAGGGTAAGCTTAGTTGTGACTGGCTGACTACGGACACATGTTGCCTGTTCGGTGGAGTACAGTGGACTAAGTCCCCGTGCAGGCCCTGGGGGAGAAGGTGGTGTTGGTGTGGTGTGGGTGCATGCCTGCCTCCAGTGACAAGGGGAACCCTACTGTGTACACTGTATCACACACCAGCCAAACTTAGCACGCCACTTTTTCCTGTCAGTTTAATTCCACTTTAACAGCACTAGATTTCTCTAGCAGACTTTTAATCGTAACAGTTTGGAACTAAAATGAATCTACTGGAAGGTGATCATCTTGTTTCCTGTATGGGCACATTTGTAACTAATTAACTGGATGTAGCGGTGTAAAGCTTGGCAATGGCTTGGTACTGGCGGGTACACTACATTTATAGGGTTTGTGTGCTAACACGGGGTAGGGCCAGTAATGGAATGGTTAAAATTAAATGTCCAAATGTCTGACCACAGCTATGTAGAGATGACCCTAGCGGTCAATTATCATGTCAGTGATACCTAATACTGCTATAGAACTGCACTCACAGCATTGCTTTATGTACCAAGGATCAAAGCCAACAGTCATACCCTATCTCCATACAAATCACTTACTGGCCAGTCAAAACTCAGACACACAAATGTGGATTACTCCAATGAAGTCATTCAACAATTCATTGAATATTGATGAGAATTTTGTTACCTTTTACAATTCCCTGAAAACAGAAAACTGCTTTTAACTATTCCTGGAAGGTTATAGAGAATTGCTTTTCGTCCATTCCTTCAACTTGTGGAGAATTTACTTTTCGATCATTCTTTGAATGTTGTAGAATATTGTAAAGAATTACTTTTCAACCATTCCTTCAACATTGTAGACAATCAATGCAACCATTCCTTGAACACTATAGAGAATTACTTTCCAACCATTCCTTGAACACTATAGAGAATTACTTTCCAACCATTCCTTGAACACTATAGAGAATTACTTTTCAACCATTCCTTGAACACTATAGAGAATTGCTTTTCAACTATTCATGAAACATTGTAGAGAATTCACTTTTCAACCATTCCTTCAACATTGTGGAGATTTTACTATTCAACTTTTCCTTGAATGTTGCAGATGGTATTCCAAAATGTTGTAGAAAATGACTTTTCAACCATTCCTTGAATACAGTAGAGAATTACTATTCAACTGTTCCTTGAACACGGTGGGGAATGTACTTTTCAACCATTCCCTGATTACTGTAGAGAATCAACATTAAACTATTCCTTGACTGTTGAAAATTTCTTTTTTTTCATAATGTTGTAGAAAATGACTTTTCAACCATTCCTTCGATGTTATAAGAGATTTAAGTTTCAACTAATCCTTGAATGTTGTCGAGGAATTCCTTTCACATTGTTGAGAACAAACAGCATATTTTTCAATCATTCTTTGAAAGTTGTAGAGAATAAAATTACAATTCATCAAGTTTTTTCATTCCATTACAACACAGAGAAATATATCCTCATACAACCGCAGACGACCGTTTACAAAGTCAAAACCTCTCCACCAGTCAACACAGCAGAACTGAGAGTGAACCTGGTGAATATTAGCGTAATTACTCCCACAATGACCGTAGGAAACAATATCAACATTAAACTCTGCACCGCCCTGAATATTACCCATGTGAACATGTGCTGCAGAAAATAATTGAACTTTTAACATTTACAGCCACCAGACAGATTGCGACAGTCCATGGCCAGTAGGTACAGACATGTAGCACAATTACCATGTATCACTGTACGTACTGTTATACACCCATACCC
Source organism: Chlamys rubida (assembly GCA_032359455.1). Classification (NCBI taxonomy): domain Eukaryota; kingdom Metazoa; phylum Mollusca; class Bivalvia; order Pectinida; family Pectinidae; genus Chlamys; species Chlamys rubida. The sequence continues at coordinate 26,565 of JAUMHH010209636.1, forward strand.
AGACAAGGATCAATTCACCAGAACTGGGTCAATGGTTTAGAACTGACCAATACTGACCAATCCAAAAGTCAATTAGAGTTTTACAAATGACCATGCAGTTCTCTGACCTTGGAAGAGCCCAAGACATGTAGATTATCCTGGTATTAAATAGAGAATTGGGATGATGGTAGCATTGTATTTCTTCTCTGGTATTAAATAGAGTATTGGGATGATGGTAGCATCAAAGTTTTCTTTTGTCTAAATGATGTCATCTTGAGAACTTGTATGAATTATGTCCTACTTTGATGATGTTATTTTGTTATCTACCTCTATGTTTTGCGTTACGCTATTGACCTATATATGCAGTAATTTTTCTGTAAGATACAGGCATTGAGGAACACTGTAAGATACAGGCATTGAGGAACACTGTAAGATACAGGCATTGAGGAACAAACCTCTTAGTGTCCATTTCCACAAAGAAGACACCCCCCCCCCATAAAAAGAAAAAAACATCTCGAAACTGTTTAACATCAGAAGAGTAAAAAGTGATACACTAAATATAATGAATGTACTTATCAACAGTTCTGCCATCACTAAAGGACATTGGCTTAGGAAGTGCCTCCACTCACCCATCAGATGGGGCTCAATACAGATTTGATGGACAGCCCAACTGTTTTAGTCTTCCCCTCAATGCCTACATAAGTGTACACAGCAATCTAGCCACACACACACAAACCGTACATTTCCTGAACTTAAATAAACGTATGTACCCTATTCTATTAAAAGGGGTACTTTTCATTTAAGGGTATATGCCACTTACAAATTACATCTGTGGTTTACGTTAGAGTTATCTTCCTTACACCTTATACATGTGATTTGTGCTGGATTTATCTCTCTTATATGCCATATCTGTGGTTTTTACTAGAGTACTCTCCTGTACACATTGTACCTTACGTTAACTAGAGTTAACTCCATTAAAAATAATGTACATTTTAAACTTGTCCTCATTTAATTATGTAGTCTAAATTACCATTCATATAAGACTTCTTATAGTTTCCTTATTTCAGAACTCTTTTAAAAAGGAGCGGCATGTCACAGTGTAACAACAGGTACCCTCAAGTCTTTGGTTAAATCTGTGTTACTATGTATCTGTGTTACTGTGTATCAGTGTTACTATGTATCTGTGTTACTGTGTATCTGTGTTACTATGTATCTGTGTTACTGTGTATCAATGTTACTATGTATCTGTGTCACTGTGTATCTGCGTTACTGTGTATCTGTGTTACTATGTATCTGTGTTACTGTGTATCAGTGTTACTGTGTATCAGTGTTACTGTGTATCAGTGTTACTGTGTATCTGTGTTACTGTGTATCAGTGTTACTGTGTATCTGTGTTACTGTGTATCAGTGTTACTGTGTATCTGTGTTACTGTGTA
>JAUMHH010209637.1:0-10269 GCA_032359455.1 Chlamys rubida
TAATCTTGATGACTTCATGAATAACCGCCATGTTTAGCTCGTAGGTTGATTTTTGTTCACTCAAACTTCTCACTCGTGAAAAAATAATAATAATTTTGTTCGAGGTTCTTTTATACCACTTTATCACAACCTAGTTCGTAGGTCGCCTCAAAGCAGTTCACAAATTATTTTCCGTGGTTATAGGGCCTTTGCAACTAGCCAATATGTTTTTCAACTCCCTGGGGAGCATACATCCGGTGCTGCCATTTCGGCGCTCACAGCAAGCATTCTACAATTCTAGCACTGTCCTACCACGTCCTCATTTACAGCTGGGTATACTGGAGCAAGCGAAGTAAAGTATATTGCTCAAAGATACAACACAGTGCCGTGCCGTGACTCGAACCCGCAACCCTTCGGTAACTAGCCCGGCGTCCTACCACTAGACTACCGTGACTCCAAAATATCAGAGGATTCACCTCATTCATGGTTACTGTTATCCATTGACAAACCAACGTTACCATATACATAATAATGAAAACGTTTTTATGCTCTATTTTGTAAAAGTAAAAGTTCGAGTTCCAATTCGCGTGCGTCATTATCAATACACTTATGACACTTCTACGCTATGACGATCAAATAAAACGATGTCGTAAAGGTATATTTCATATGGATGAGGTACACATAATTTTGATAAAACGTCACTAAATGTCACATGAAATTACCTCTCGTCACATAACGAAGTCTATGTAACACAAGGGGACAAATAAATGTACGATATAGTTGAATTCATTATCATCTTCTAGAACAAAGCATTGCCCTATAAAACAATTGTATGAATTTATTAATAAAACTCTGGCATTATCTAATCCTGTCATTTGGAAGGCGTCATGTAATACTTACTGTTGACACAAATGTGGTATAATTGTCATTAAATCAAGTACCAACGAAGATATGTGTATAATATTGATACTTGCCGGTACATAGGAAATATCGTGTCTGGTGATAAAACTGTAATGTTGACACACATGTGGTATATGATCTGTCATTAAATCAAGTATCAAAGAGATATGTGTATAATATTGTGGAGATACTCGCCGGAACATAAGAAATATCGTTTATTGTGGTGACACTTTGTGTATAGAAAAGTGTTTCTTGTGGTCAGACGACTGGGGATGTGGTAAGTAATTGATTATATAACTGTTAGTGAGGATTAGGATTTTCGAACGGATAATAAAATGTCATATATTTTTATTTCCTGTCAATGAATCAGTTCTACTTTTGTTATTTTGTCACATTAATTTTGTTTTGTGCACGTATTTCTGTTCCAATTCACTATTTAATCATTATGCATATATATGTAACTCTTCAATTATGGAGGAATAAAGATATGAATGAATGAATGAATGAATTAATTAATTAAAAAGTATTTTGTACGGACAATCAGCGATACTTTTCGTTTACAAGTTTATATCCAGCGACGTGTATTGAATTATGGGATATCATATCATAAGTTGCTCTAATACTTTATTGGATGATGAAGCCTGAGAGTTGTGTGTATATTTTGTTCATGAATAATACTTTATATCAACCCCCACCACCACCACCAACAAGAAATAAAAACACAAAACACACACACACAATGTGCGATATTCATTCTAAAACATGCTCAGGAATTCACCCCACGACGCAACGACATATTAAACCATATATGGTGTGTGGAAAATAAACGTCAATAGCACAACGATGATCTCTATATAGCCCGCCGAATGACCATTAGACCACCGTCACACCTGTCCAAATACTTATACAGGTATGATATATGGCATGGCCAGTCAAAGGTAGGCGGCACACGACACCGTTTGTTCATTAATTACCTTTGGAAAGCCGAACGGAAAACACTAATGTATATCATCTTCCTCAATAAATAAGCGTTTTTCAGTACGAGCTTGTACATAATTATATTACAAACTAATCTTTTGCCAGTAGTGAAATGCAAATAATGTATAAATGTATACTTAAATAGGCATCAATTGACTTTCATGTTAAGCAAATTACATCTCGACACGACACTAATTGGTAAAAGGAAGCAAAGTTCCGAAAAATCTCTGATATTTCCTTAATTCGGGGATTGATCCCTAAGTTACTCTAGTTGACGAGTATTTTAGAATAATGCCACCGGGTGAGTCACGTGCTACCGTTCCCAGATTATGAAAAACCAGTGAAATGGCACTTTCAATTTCCCATTAGTGGTCAAATTTCCTGTGAATAACGGTTTAATAAGACCTGTCTGTTGAATAAAAAAAAACTATTTATCGACCAAACCATTTTAAAACCATGGCATATACTTTTGGACTTTATCGCTATAGGTAAGTTTCTTTTTTTTAATAAAACTCTTGAGAAGAAGATCCGTATCTGCCTTTGTCTACATCGATACGAAATGCAAACACTTGTCCTATTGTTATCCTTTGATATGACATGAATACAACAATTGTCCTATTGTTATCCTTTGATATGACATGAATACAACAATTGTCAAGCACTAAAGCGTACAACAGAACATTATAAAGTTTCGGATTCGATTCAAACTGTTATAGATTTAACGCATTCGTTTTGATATTAGCTGAACGTTTGGCCACTATCTCTTGTCTTTTTTAACGTAGTAGATATTGGATGTCTGAAAATATTTCATGTGAACCCGAAATGTTGATGGTCGATGATCTTGAATAATGCACATGTGTGCCAATATCTCAAAGTTTCATCAAACTGGAATCCTAGTAATGTTACTGAGATTGTCTGATGCTGTATTCTGTACTCTGATTAAATCGCCCCTATCTAATGTATATGGCATCCCATCCAATGAAATCGACCCTTTCTAATGTCTATGGCCTCCCATCCAATAAAATCGCCCCTATCTAATGTCTATCGCATCCCATCCCTTTAATTATCCAACTCCTAATCAATACCATGTTATGACATTTGTAGGATTGTCAATAATTCCTTGCTTCGGCTTTGTTCTCTACTTCCAGGGGTGACAAGGAGCACTATAGTACAATTTGAATCGATCAAGTAGGGTTCATCTGGACATGTCGACTTAAATAATAAATACTGAGTCAAATAGACCTGTGTATTCCGATGTTCAGTGATATGTGGTATATACGTTGTATCCCAGCGGGTGTCAGATAACACAGGTGTTTTCAGTTTTCAGTTTTAGCTAATATGAAGCCAAATTAGTGCATGTATTTAATTGATATCTTTCACTCGGGACAGAGCTTTGATACAGGAATAATTCTATTGTAAAATTGAAAGGTACCTGACGAGCTCGCGAGTGACGAAATGTATAAAACAGGGCTTTAAATCATTCAGAACTTTTTGTAAATTGGATCCTAACGTATGTCAATCTACGGAGTTTTTTATGCATGCTTGACATCTGCAATATTATTTTTAGTTTACTTTACAACTGAAATGAAAGCATAGGCTCTGTGTTATTTTCACGCTCAACATCAACATAGTGTCAGTCAATATACATCCCGATAGCCCTATTTTTATCTTATATATTACTTCATTAAAATCACGACATTTCATCGTAACAATTAACAATTGACTATTGATATTCGGGGATAAAGGATGCATGAATGTCTTCTTGAAACCTTTGATGCACATCACTTTTTACGATTCATTTGTCATTAACAAAACATGCTATTCAAGAGGTTTTTTCCAAAGCTAAATAAGATTAAGTAAACATAATCCCTTACCTCCAGTGACCATCCGTGTGTTTTGACCGGCCGTATTTTGCCCACTGACCACACTGGTGAATACAGCTGCTGCCGCAAACAGCAATGTCCAATGCCCCATATCGGAATCAAAGGGTGCCCGATACGTTTTTTAATGTTCTTTGCTATTAACTACACCGAGCAACTTCTAAACATGTCCAATACACTAGCTACTATATGTAAATATTTCCTATCCCGCCGTCGATGGATAGTGACGCCTTAATGTGAGTTTCGGCATTTCTTTCCTTTTTATATTAGTATTCGCGGTAATTAATGAGGTCATATGTAAAACCAGGATACATGACGAAGGAACAGCGTATGACTGTCCGCAAATCTTTCGCCCACTTCTATGATTGGCTGACAACACCTCTGTCTATCGAACCGGTCCTAAACAGCTTACAGCACCAAGCTGACTATTGCTAAAATCGTCTGGTATATGTAAAGTTGACATACACGCTGATCATATCCTTCATTTTAATCTAAAGCAAATTTACATCATTTTATTATTTGTAACATTTATTTTGAAATTAGTATTGATTATTTTGTTTCACCTATTACATGAAGCTGGTGTAATACATAGCTCTATGCAGAGAGGTATACGGTGTGTGCGTCGGGACTTCAGCTTAACCATTCCAAAACGGAAATTTTCCTCCTCTTTTACAAGATCGCGTTGATTTATTTTTTTATTGTTATTTTTGGGTTTTTTGCTTGATCATATCAACACAAACGAAAAATGCTTGAACTATTGTGATAAAGATAAATGATTCCATATTTTCACATTAAATCTGAGCCAACATAAAGATTCAAGCTGAGCATGCTTATAAGATTTTGACAGAGGGGCGTCCTCAACTCCGTAATAAACATGAATGCACATCATAAGAACCGGCGTACTGATGTGTATTGATTCCGCGACCGCTACGTAAACAATTCATTCAATACGTAGATTAACCTAACGATATCCTACACGGACATTAATACACATATTGTTTTCTAAAATTGCTTTGAGATATTTATTTACTTATTTCTTTTGAAGCGTATTCATGGGTCTTTTTAAAGACAAATACATATGCAAAGGTCACTTTGTTTCCCAATTTAATTTGCAAAACAACTTTATATCTTTCATGCCAATGTTTGTTATGATAACTAAATACGTCAAGATGTATTGTTATTATTCACGATAAGGTCAAGGAATTGATTTTTATCATTAAAACATAAACATGATGAATTGTCAAAAATATATTTTCCTGCAACTTGTTTTGAAATTTGAGTCAACAGTTTAAACAGGAACTGATAAGACACATCAAGATGGACAACATGGCTGACTCGTCGTAAGGAGGCGACATCAAGTACTACCGAAGGAGAAACCTTCCATCCCCTACATACTACACCTGGTTGTGATGACATAACGTATATCAGGCAGCAAAGGTCTAAAACATTGTTGCGTGATTCGATTTACGTTGATACAAGAACGTTATATTCCTGATGAGCCCTTTAATGGTGGGAGATATTTTAGACTTCAGTCTTCACTGTCTACTTTACTCGCTCACCATACTGTGGCTTGGATCGATGGTGACCTGATTACTTTCCTGATTGGACAGGATACATCATGACAGGTGCCACATGTGGGACAGGAAACATTCACCCTGGACATGTGAATGTTTGCCGGTTGTGGAGGGTTTATGATGTCTTCCCTTCTGTTTTGGTGTATGTTGTTTTCTTATGTATCGATATTGAGTTCGGTTTAGTACCTGTGGGTTGACGTTGTAGTATATTTTGTCCTTGTGTGTTGAGGTTGTAGTATATTTTGTCCTTGTGTGTTAACGTTGATGTATATTTTGTCCTTGTGTGTTGTCGTTGAAGTATATTTTGTCCTTGTGTGTTAACGTTGTAGTATATTTTGTCCTTGTGTGTTGAGGTTGTAGTATATTTTGTCCTTGTGTGTTGACGTTGACGTATATTTTGCCTTTGTGTGTTGACGTTGTGGTATAAAGTGTGTCTTGTTTGTTTACGTTCAGGTATATCTTGTTTTTGTGTGTTTATGTTTTAGTATAATTTGTACCTGAGTGTTGACGATGTAATATTTTGTCCTTGTGTGTTGACGATGTTGTGCTTTTGTCCTTGTGTGTTGACGATGTAGTGTTTTTGTCCTTGTGTGTTGACGATGTAGTGTTTTTGTCCTTGTGTGTTGACGATGTAGTGTTTTTGTCCTTGCGTGTTGACGATGTAGTGTTTTCGTCCTTGTGTGCTGACGATGTAGTGTTTTTGTCCTTGTGTGCTGACGTTGTGGTACATTTTGCCCTTGTGGCTTGAAACGGTGATATATTTTGACCGTATTTGTTGACGACATAGTGTATGCTGTGTTGTCATTGTTCATGATATTTGTACCTGTGCGTTGACGCTCATTCATTTATAACTTTATTTCCTCAAAGGTATTAAAGTGTAGAACATGTATGAAAACAAGGGTAAACGCGAGATAAAAATAAAATAAAATGTGCAACGAAAATTGACATACAATTTTCAATTGAAGTAAATATCAATTCAAAGGCACAACTCGTTAAATAATAGACAAGCTAATAAGTCATAGATAGATTACTACAACATTATCATTAAATCTTACATTAACTTGAAAGTTATAGGTAATCTTTAATAAATAAAGTAAGTGATTTGACATCGTCACGAAAGACATCAGAAAAGTGCTTGGAGCGCAAAGTAGAGCAGCAAAACATTCTCTATCTGCCTGATTGAACGGCACCTTTTAAAACATGCACGATTTATCTATTTTCCAATTACTACAAATACATATATCATTATCATTATTTATTTTGAGTGGAATAGTTTATTGAGTTCTCATAAACAGATTATTCATAACAAACATGTAACATTGTTCTTTATATCAGTTTTATCTCCAAATAACGTACCGTATACCTTTATTGTCCTTAAATAAATCAAAGTTCATACATTATCTTAATCAGCGTTTTTAAATTCTTGAGTATGAACATCAAAGAGAGGTAAATTATTAAAAAAATTATAAAATAGGTAGAATACGATTAAATGATTAGTACAAAGTCACATTTTTCAAATATTTTATTGTGTAAAAAGCAGCTATTTGCTCACATTTAAAATTCGCAAATATTATGTGTTTTCTTTAAACGTAATTCAGAAATAAATTTCAACATTTAAATATTTACGATATTAATGCATTTGTTCTAAGATAACTCCATTTCAAGCAATATACTTGTTTTGTCTTGAACATTGAAATCTTTCTGTAAATAAATAAGTGTGCTTTTGTAGCAATAGTCTATATAATCGGACAACGATAGCACATCAAGCAAAAACTGATTTTGAGAATCTCAATAAGGTTTCCTAACGAAAATATGATATTTTTAACTGAACTAAGTATTAGTATTGCTATCAACAAGCACTATTTAATATCTACACTAAGAAAGTATCCTTGTATCATCAAAACAAATTGTTAGTGAGTTGTATTTCTAACCATACACTTTAAACCTAACGCAAATAAAATAAATAAAAACCAATCATTTTAAATATAAACATAAGTTTAAAATTTATGATCAAAACTCCGTCAATTGTTGTGTAATATACGGTAAAATTGTGTTCACTATACCATTGTTTTCGAACATCTATATTTTTTATTCATTAGATTAACGTATAGGGCATTCATTTCATTTTCCGTAACTCAGTTTTTTTACTGACTGTATTATAAAAAAGACACGTGAGATATTGGAATGTTTGTGTGTCTATGTGTGTGTTTGTGTGTGTTAAATCAAATATACCCCCACCCTTTAATGATCACATTATAACCCTTTGAAATGTCATCATAAATCGTATCCCTGTCAATGAAGCGGGCTAATTGACGCTAATAGCTTTAAAGAGGCGTAAGTCCGGGTTATCGGGACGAGAATCTGGCACCTGGTTGTGGCCGATATAGGCCCCTTGATCGTTGGACAGACATAGTCCAGTTCCGTCCCATTGTCTACTGTGTTAGGGACATAAAAATAAACATTGCCTTGGTAAAAAGCTCCATGGAATTTTTGGAGCTTACACCAGGTATGCCGTTTTTCAAAGTTTGATAATCGAATGAAACAAAACTTTATATCATATTCATTCCAAGTGGCCATTTGTTCGGATCATTGGTGTTAATTTTAAACTGGCTTGATATCAAGTGGCCCAATACGAAGTATGTTCACCCCCACCCTTCATCTCCCCTACCTTACCTAAACCTTTGAACTACCCCACCTCACACCAACACTTGTCCTGATCAACGGCGAACTTAAGTTTTAAGAAGACTGTTTTGTATGGTTGTGCTTTGACTATTGTGTCATTTGCTTAAATTTCAATATACATGTATCATATTTATAAAATTTCTATTTACAGCTATTAAGGAAAACATGAAAATAGACACGCGAATTGTTTTTTTATTGATATTTCATTTTTCAGATTCGTGGTAAATGTTTGGACAAATAAATTATCTCAAAATAAAGAAGTATGGAAAAGATAAATTCAATTACAAATTAAAAAAGTCTGAATTTCTTATTTTATCGATACATCGGAGCCAAAACCCCCAAATCACCAACCTCCATCTCGGGCTTCCCAAACTACTTTATCCACACATTATTTCCTGTTTTACCCCCTCTCCTTTAAATAGCAAGGCTTATATACAAAAGTGTTATAATGTTAATCGTGTATAATTCTTGAGCTTCTATTCTTACGTCCATGGAGAAGAAAAAAGATTGCAATTTCAATTTTATTTCGGGAATTTTGTTGAGTCACAATTAAGCAATAAACAAGTATCTACCCTTTCGCGGGGTAAGAATATCGTAAAACCATATCTTGTGATCTGATTATCGCGAGTATATTGTTGGCAGTACAACCACGAAATCAGGTTTTTGGATTAAGTCACGTCATTCGCTGTTGCTGACAACAATCATTGATTTGGTGAAGGTCATATTTGGCGGTCAAGAGTTGTAACTACGTTTTCTTTACAAATAAAATCAGTTATACACATTGTATAGACAGTATGTTTATATAGTTATAATTAAAGCGTTTTCAAGTTTGCTTCAGTATTCTAAAATTGAATTGCAAAAATATTATTAATTTTTATTTACAATTGTTTTGCAGAGTAAGTATGTGAAAGGCCGTATACGGTTTGCAAGATGAAGTTGCGTAAAATGCAACCATGTGTTATGATATAAGTTATATCAGGTTTTCAAGTTATTGTTTATATACATTTGACCTTGTACTGTAGTTTAATATTTTTTTTACTGACAAGTTCTTGAACAGGAGCATGGGAGATATCAAAACGAAAGAAATACAGCAATAGAAACAACGGATATACCAAAAACAAAATCGGAAACAGCAACAGAAACAACGGATATACCAAAAACAAAATCGGAGACAGCAACAGAACAAAAGGATCAAGGGAAATAACCAAAATAAAAAGCATCATGAACACAAACATAAAAACGAAAGCGAAAACACGGAGTCCGCAAGCGTCTCCGCCACTCAATGTGACACCCGTCACATCAATGTATGTTACAAAGGTTTTGGAATCTGAAGTGACAGATTCATAGTTACTATACGGACGTTGCCATGCATCGTTTATTTTATCATCATTACTTGATATTGAACCGTGTTCAAAACGTGTATGTTTTGTATTTAATCAAAGTTTGCTAAGTACTCATGAACCGATGATGCGCCTCATTATTAAACATCGGGAACTCGTCCAGATTCGTCATATACTCCGCTACCAATCCTTGCGGTTCCGGTTAATTATTTGAATATTTTTTTATAATACCGGTTCATTAATAATTAAATGTATTTTTTATGACACACAAATAACATACACACACATTACAATTGTCACGATAACATGATTGGAGCAATGTATGATACATAACGACTAGTGTCCTGATTTGTGCCCCCTGCCGTATTATTTTATGCATGTGGACTTAATATAACTTTATATAAAAATTAAAAAAATCCAAGTTAGCTTCACTTTTTTACATTTAAAGTCATAGATATTGAAATTTATAAATGTTTGTTTCAAGATAAATTAAATGCATTAAATGAATTTAGAAAACAATGACATATTGAGAGACGGGAGCGCCACTAGGATTAAATTCAAGGGATGTTGCGGTATACACTGTTAGCATGTTAAATTAAATAACTAAAATTAAAGCAGTTATATTATGACATCAGATCAGATTATGAACAACATTATCTGTATTTAATGAGCATGTCATTAATTGTTGATGGATTTAGAGTTAACCAAAATGTAAAAAATTGTTAAAAGTTTTGAGGTAAATTATATATTAATCTAATGATTAGTTTTAACTGGTTGATTTAATAAGGACAGTCAATATTGTATTTTATTTTTATTGACATAATCTCGTGTCCGCTCCTCAGTTGTTATGTACCTTATTACTTATGACATCTTATTCACACTGTTAATGCTTAGTGGTTGAGTTATAGATAAGTGCAGAGGGCTAGTCAGCATTTC
>JAUMHH010209648.1:0-12839 GCA_032359455.1 Chlamys rubida
AACTAGAACCTGGTATTCTGTCTACATTGGTAAGTCAACCATATTTTGTGTAACTAGGTCCTGGTATTCTGTCTACATTGGTAAGTTAACCATACGTTGTGTAACTAGGTCCTGGTATTCTGTCTACAGTGATAAGTTTACCATACGTTGTGTAACTAAGACCTGGTATTCTGTCTACATTGTAAAATAATCATACTTTGTATAACTAGAACCTGGTATTCTGTCTACAGTGGCAAGTTAACCATACTTTGTGTAACTAGGTCTTGGTATTCTGTCTACATTGTAAAATAATCATACTTTGTATAACTAGAACCTGGTATTCTGTCTACATTGGTAAGTCAACCATATTTTGTGTAACTAGGTCCTGGTATTCTGTCTACAGTGGTAAGTTTACCATACTTTGTATAACTAGGACCTGGTATTCTGTCTACAGTGATAAGTTTACCATACTTTGTATAACTAGGACCTGGTATTCTGTCTACAGTGATAAGTTAACCATACTTTGTGTAACTAGAACCTGGTATTCTGTCTACAGTGGTAAGTTAACCATACTTTGTGTAACTAGAACCTGGTATTCTGTCTACATTGTAAGTTAACAATACTTTGTATAACTAGGTCCTGGTATTCTGTCTACAGTGGTAAGTTAACCATACTTTGTATAAATAGGTCCTGGTATTCTCTCTACAGTGGTAAGTTAACAATACGTTGTAAAACTAGGACCCGATATTCTCTACATTGTAAGTTAACAATACTTTGTAAAACTAGAACCTGATATTCTCTCTTCACAGTTGAAGGTTTACCACAATTGTATAACTTAGATGTAAACTTTCATTTAATTTAATTTATTCGTCTATGGCTGAAACATGTTTCTCAGTTAATGCAGTAATATACAATGTACTGCAGTACAATTCAGGCAATTCGGAGAGCTATAGACTTCTGTTAGCAATTAAGTTTGTCACAAATAAACGAATAATTGATATTGCTGTATTTAACTGTTGTTGACTCCAATACACCTTTCAGATAATCTTCAATAAACGTGGTAAGGTGGAGGAATTACTTCTAAGTATTATTTAGGGGAAATTTTATCAAGAAAGACAACTTCCACAAAAAAATACCATCCTTGAAATGCATCCCAGTAATAAGTGTACTATAACAGTGATTTCTCCAGACCATATTTCTTTGTTAATTGCTGTGAATGCATGTATGGTTTTTGTTTGTTTGTTTATTTTTTTAAGTTATTTCATTATTTTTAAAATGTTTTGGAATAAGATACCACCACATTTAGACAGACGTGGATCTACAATATGTAGTCAAACGGCTAAGATTGGACTTTTCAGTTAGGCTAATCAGAGTTGTCTCCCCTACTTGTGTGTAATGCACATGCAGTATCATATTTCATCACAGGAAATACGTTTTGGATTCCTCACGTTAGAGGAGAAATAGCTAGGGCACCAATGCCCCGCCATGGCCAGGTACGTTCGTTTGTCATTGAAACGCGTAACTCACGTGCAGGTTGCGTATATAGCCATTATTATTCACCAAGTCCAAGATGATCCCTACTCGGCTACTGCCAGTTTTGTAAAATCATCTTGTGCGTTTGCACTTTCCAACATCCGTCTCCATCCATGTATCATTCATTGCAGTTTTCAGTTCAAACAACAATACTTCAGCTAAACTGTCAACGATGTTCTTGACAGGACCACGTGCGACGTCGTTGGCAAGCTTGCATGTCTTTCAAAGGCAGTTTTTTATTAAGGAAACTGTGGTCGTATTTTTTAAAGTTTTACACAGTATCTCGTGACGTTATATTTTCCCTCATGATATAAAAAAACACTAATTTCTACAGATATGTGATAAAAGTCATATGAATTTGTTCTGAAAATAAAATGTCTACAGTAGTAGAGGTAGTATCTATAGGATGTATGACCCGGAAACTTTACAAAAATGAATTAAACAGTATCCTATCAAAGTCTTGTCAAAATGACTAACAACTTAAAATTTTAACAAAATTATGTCAATACTGTACTTTTAAAATTGATGTCTTAAAGTTTCTCTAGGTCGATAACTGTTTTGAACTAATGTTGGTAGTTGTCATATGTTTAGAACTTGTAGCAAGTTGTTCCATATATGTTTTGGCAGCAGAGCAGGGCAGGGCAGGGCAAAGTGACTTGATCAATCACCAGTAATCAGGTAGCTGACAATTGGTTAGAGCGTCTGTCTAGAGTTCAGAGGTCCTAGGTTTGAATCTCATACAGTCTGGCCACATTAAATGTTCCCTCTCCAGTTACATGTGTACCAAACTGTAACCAACACAGTAGTGCTTATTATGACCGTCTACAGATTTTGTCGAGTACTCCATTAATTTGTAGTATTAATTGTGATGTCATCCGCAGTTATTAGCCTATATAATCTGTGATAGTACATGCATGACTATTCAAATTGCCTTTTGTCACTGTCATCCGTCCTTAAACTATTTTTGTCATTATAATAATTTCTCAAAAAATACTGGATATATATCTTTCTCAAAATTTACAAGAAGAAACCCTTGGTCCATATCATATGGGCAGCCATCTTGGCTTTGTTATCTTTATAAATAAATTCCCAACTCAGCAGATAAGTGAAATTATGACAACAAAATATCAAACTTACATAGAACAAATGACGATCTTACAATGGTAATTTAGCACCAAGGTTGTTGTATAATTAAGTCTCTGCACTTGATGAATTAAATTAATAAATTAAAAAAAAAAAATTTTGTCCGTACTGTCACTATTACTTCATTGCTTATATGTAAATGTTCAAAACTGATATACGTATTTACACACAAAAAGTCTGCACTTCTTCATTTTAGATGCTATATATTTGTTTTCAGTGTTAAGCTAGTTAAATAGTTCTTTGATGATAAGGCAAGTTGTTTGTATTTATGATACCAGATTTTTTTTTTTTTATTTTTTTTTTGTACTTGCAGTGTGCTGAGTGCAGTTACCAATGACAACGCGAGAATTCTCAATGCCTTGATGAAGGTGCCCCAGTCAGTGAATCATCGTGATCTTGAACTTGGCTTTTTACAGGCAGCTAAACTTGGACACAATGACTGTCTCAAATGTATCATAGCAACTGACATTGTTGCTATAGAAACCAAAGATGGCAACGAAAACACAGCTTTGTATCTGGCAGTTCAAAACAACCACCCTGAAGCTTTAAAACAGCTGATCCAGGCAAAGGCAGATGTCAACGCAATTGGAGGGGGTAATAGTCGGGCAATCCATGTAGCGGCACAGTTTGGATTTGAAGAATGCATGAATACTCTAATAAACAACAGTGCTAAGATCAATACTAAAAACTCCAGTGGCAGTACTCCACTGATTTTAGCAAGTAGAAAAAATCACCACACAATCATGCAGCTTTTGATCGCAGCAGGCTGTGATGTCAACATCCAAAACAATGAGGGATGCTCAGCGCTGCACTACAGCAGTCATAAAGCAATGGGTGTCGACATTTTACTGCGGGCAGGGGCAAACCCCAACCTTGTGGACAAAGATAACATAACTCCACTCTTGATGGCTGCCACAGAGGGGTTCGACAATGTTGTTAAATCTCTCTGTAAGGCTAACTGTGATGTCAACATAGCCAATGCGTCGGTCAACAAGACTGCTCTTCATATCCTTGCCTATAAAGGTCATTCAGAATGTATTAACGACCTTGTGATAGCCGGAGGAGATATTAACTTGTACGACAAACACAAGCGCACCCCGTTATGGTACGCCATAAAAAATAAACGCATTGAAGTGGTAAGGCTTCTTCTGAAGGCCAACTCTCTCGCAGACAGTTTCCAATGTGCCAGTTTTGTGGACGCGGAATGCTGTCCTACATTTTTAGCTCTAACATTAGGTCTGTTCTCCGTCCTCAAACTGTTTATCATGACCGGTTACGATCGCCATCACCTGAAAACCTACCTGCATCATGAGGACATCAAGGAGATGTTTGAGGACTGGGAGGACATTGAAGACTGGCTGGAGCATGCTCAAGATTCCACCATGACCTTGAAGCAAATTTGTCGAAGGTGGATAAGGCACCATCTTGGTATACAGTTTTACCATGGACTTTCTGAACTCCCAATCCCATCCGCTATGAAGGATTATGTGCTCATGAAAGAACTTGATGAAGAGTGTGTTTAGACTCAATAAAAGCAAAGTTGTGCTTAAAGTTTCCTGCCAAAAAATGAATGTGGTCAGTTAAAAGACAAAAAAGTTTATCTATTTGTAATATTTTTGCAATTTTCCTGACTTTATGATAAGCATATTCATTTACCTGAACAATGCTTTTACATGCATATTTTCAAATCTATATTGAAGACTTTCAAAAGAAATCCATTGTTTAGATATCTATAATTGTTTCCCTCTAACTCAAATGTTTTAACATACCTTCCTGCATACCTGAAGTTTGATATATGTCCGAATATTGCAGAATAAAGGTTGAACCAGATTAATCCTAACAGGTCTGTTTACCGATAAATCACTTAATTTTTTTGCGAATTTGAGAGGAGACATATGCGGGAATTCAAAAATCCTGTAGATATTCATTTCATGGATAACTAGAAAGAATTATTTTTTTTGCAAACAAAAAACTGTCTTCCCTTAGTTGCCGAATGTGAATTTGTCTTTGCATTTAGTTAACTTTCAAGGTGGAGGTGACGTTGACCTAAATATGGTGCAGGTTTACTCCAACTTTTCATCAAAACATCTGAAGCAGTTTAAAATATATACCCTGGACAAGATAACCTTTTTTTTTATTTCACTGAAAATCTTGCACTGATTTGACCTTTAACCTAGAACTGAATGTCACATGTTACAAACACAAACCGTAAATTGCAGTGCACTCTGCACCTGTTGGTGATGCATGCATACTGCAAGTTCAAAAAAGATGTCTTCAACCATTTCAAAGATACAGCCTTGACACAATTTCACTGAAAATTTTGCACTTGGATGACCTTTGACCTACAGATGAAGGTTAAGATGACCTAATTGCAGTGCACTGCACATCTTCTGTGGTTGATGCAGGTACACTTCAAAGCTTCATAAAAAATACATCTTTAACAGTTTTAAATTTATGGCCCAGACAGGATTCTGCTTTAAATTTTCACCTATTTGACCTTTGACCTACGATCAAGGCCACTGTGACCTAATTTTGTTGCACTGCACAACATTTGTGGGTGATACAGATTTACTGAAAGATTCATCAAGATATCCTTAACAATTGAAAAGTTAAGGATCATACATGACACTACAATTATAGAAAGAACCTGTACTAGTACAATGTCTCCCTTTGAAGCCCATACCTAATTTACAATAAATATTGAAATAGCATTAATTATCTCAATCATGAATTGAAGTACTCACGAAAAAAACATAAAGGTGAAAAGGATGAATTTAAGTCTTACATGAAAACACTGATCTAAAGTACCCCCGTCATCATGTGCATGTCTTTGTATTGTACTTATCTGGGATTTTTGTTGAAATTTTGGACATGTTGAGCAGTTTTCAGTAAAGGTTTCTATTACATATGTAGATACATCACAGGTTTATATCTATGTGATGCAAGGAACTATTTCTATACAGAACCTGTGCAGTTCCAAGGAAAGAATAGACTAACTGTATCCCACTGCATGTGGTTGGCTGCTACTAATGTGGGGATCCCTGCAGAATCGGGGATGGTTCCTTCTGTCTTTTGCTGAAGGGACCTTGGAGAAGCCAAGAATAGGCCTGCTGTATCTCACTGATCTTATATTAAAAGACGGAATAATGTGGGGCTCCCTGTAGAACCACACTACTTTCCAAGAAGTTATGTCCAGGAACAGAAACAAAACTACTTTCCAAGTACTGATATCCAGGGACACCCTCAGTCTAAGGGTTCCAAGTACTGATATCTAGGGACACCCTCAGTCTAAGGGTTCCAAGTACTGATATCTAGGGATACCCTCAGTCTAAGGGTTCCAAGTTCTGATATCCATGGACCTTTATCGATACACAAATCTTCTCTGCACTCCTGGAATACATCATAACAAAATCAAAGGCTCTTTATGTCACACCTTGCAGACGATTGAACTAGACTGGTGAGATGTCTGATGAAGATCAAAGGAATCCTGCAGCAGTGTAGTGGTAAAATCTACAGGCTTTGAATTCGGTTGTAGCTCATCTGTAATCTGCCAAGAACAAGTACCTGCCTAATAGCTAGTCAGGTTTTTTACCTGAAACTAATCAAGCAGCCTACAGCCAGCCTTCAATTTTGTCATTAAATAATAATAGGATGTAGAGGTAATATATGTATTGAGAGTGAAAACCCATTGATTTTGAGGATGATCAAGGAACTATGCTACTTTCCAAGTACTATCTCTAGTAACTCCACTAATTTTCTACTCCTTGTATCCAGGAACTACTCTACTTTTTGAGTGCTGGTTGCCAAGTTGTATAGAAAATATATGACACAGTGAAAAGTTAAACAAATGAAAATGGAAAATCAGTACAGTAAAATGTTCTAATATAACATGTACAGTAAATTATGTCAACAATACAAGTCAAAAGTTCATGTGGTCACTATGGTTTGTCAACATTACATGTCAGAAGGTCATCTGGTCACCATGGTTTGTCAACATTACAGGTCAGAAGGTCATCTGGTCACCATTGTTGGTCAACATTACAGGTCATCTGGTCACCATGGTTTGTCAACATTACAGGTAATAAGGTCATCTGGTCACCATGGTTTGTCAACAATACAGGTCATAAGGTCATCTGGTCACCATGGTTTGTCAACAATACAGGTCATAAGGTCATCTGGTCACTATGGTTTGTCAACATTACATGTCAACATGGTTTGTCAACACAGTTTGTCAACATTACAGGTCAGAAGGTCATCTGGTAACCATGGTTTGTCAACATTACAGGTCATGATGGTTTGTCATCATTACAGGTCAAAGGAGCATCTTGTCACCATGGTTTGCCTACATTACAGGTCAAAGGGGCATCTTGTCACCATGGTTTGCCTACATTACAGGTCAAAGGGGCATCTTGTCACCATGGTTTGTCTACATTTTTTAGCAGTCATGTGGATATCCTCCGATCGATAAAATAATTAAAATCTAAAGCAGTTTACAACACAATAAAATCACAGATTTATTATTTTCTTGTTTGTAATGATCATGTTTAAAATGAAAATATTTTGAAATCAATATGCAAAACCTCAAAACACATATCATTTATCAACAATGTTATGTATTCCAATTTATAATACAATATATACACACATTTTCATCCCAGAACAGTTATTATACACTTTGTATGAATTCTTCAGTTACACATCAAACTCAGATCTAATCACTCCATTCAAACATGACAATTTCCCTCTCATTCTTACAATCATCTTTAGACAACTATACTTAGATTTCTCACATTTTAAAAACCTGGGATCTGAAGTTGGTCATCACAAATTGCAAATACAATGTACTACCAGACACAGATGGCTATGAGCTATGAGAGAGTCTCGGATTTTTGAAAATGACTGATATAGACCTTTGGTAACAGCATCATTTATCAGCATCCAATTTCCATGATGAAGGTGCGAGTTAAACAAAAGGTCAAGGGCTTTAATGGTCACTTTAAGTTGAAATATTATTAATCATGTACATGTATTTGTGTTTTGTTGTTATAACAGGACCTGGAAATATTCATTTATACAATGCAAGGCCGTTCATACAATGCATATACAACAACTGTTGATATACCGAAAAATAAGGTTTGGGAGTGACAAACATATTTCATATATAAAGCTGGTAAGTATCAGAGGCGGACAAAATCTATACAAATCTTATCTAATCTCCATTGTTCCAGTTTTTAAATGTTGATTATTATGGAAATACAACATACACCTCTAAGACTTATGATTTTTAAGAAAAGGTTATACATTGTTGTTCGACCTATTTCACCTCTATCTTTTAAGGTCTAAATTTTCATGTCATCAATCTGCTATCCCATGATAATTACCTTAACCAAGTTTAAATTATTTTTCACCAAACACAAACGAACCAAAATGTTTTATATCCCTACATACTATGTTAACTATATTAAGTGACTTTATATTATTGTAACAGGATAATATACTTTCCATGTGAAAAATACAGGCACATTGAATTCTACTTAACGGCTACTGCATTGCACAAAAGCATCAGTTATGAAAGACCTTTAGCAGCATGAACATAAAGTAAAATAGTAAATCCCAGAGAAGAGCCAACACAGTAGATAAATTACTTTTTCTTACTTAATAACAGTTTCTTCAGCATAGCCTTTCTTACCCGACTTCTTACACACAAAACATACATGTATTCCATTTCATCACTCTGCAAACAGCACCATGACAAATTATTTCCTGATAATTTGTAGCGTAAGAAGCGATTCACTTTTAGCAATGTATTATTCTTGTTCCATACATTTTACAAATTTGAAATCAAGAAGGTACCACCATTACATATAAAGGAAATGTAGTGAATGAAAAGAAACCTTTTGAAAAAAATCTATTAGTTGAGCTGGTGTGATCTCTAATTAAGTTGTTGTACATTTCAATATGTTGCTTGTAAACCAATAAGATGTGAACTCCTTAAACTTTCATTCATAGAAACAGATACCATGACAGTTTACCTGTTCTTTAACTATACAATGCATGGGAGTTTGTTAAGTTAGAACACAAACTTAAATGTAGCAGCATTGATACTACTAAAACAGTGCAGTTAAATAACCTTCTTTATCATTGAAAAAAATCCACGCAGTTGTGAAAGGTGGTTTTAATTTGTGAAACTGGTGAAAATTATCACAGTTTCACACATTTATGTTAGATGAGATGCAATGAGGTGTGATTTGCACTACATTATTACTACACTGGTACAATAACGTTCCAGCCAACCCCTTCAATATCTGGGGACCAAACAACTCAAAAATACAAATAAATACAACATAAGTTAGTGACCGAAATAATAATGGTTTCAATATACAACAGACTTCACATGTAATTGATTGGACATTTTTATGTGAATCACAGATACCATTTAAACACATCCAATGCTGTTTGTTGAACAAATGAAAGAACAATAATGGATTTGTCGAGTACCACTACATCCAAAATTAGAATGTTCCTGAATGAAATATGAACTATTCAACAATGTTTAATTGATTTTTAAGACATCTTGTTATCTATTTAATTTTCCATGATTTCTTTGTCATAGCCCATGTTTTCACACATTCAATGATTCTTCAGTAATGCAGATTTCTTTATTCATATTTTTAAAAAAAAGAAGAAAGAAGACAATTGATCCAGATGCCGAGGATGAATTTTGTACTTTCAAGATATGACACACTGATAATAAAATTAAATGTAAAATGCTATAGTAAAATAGAACATGGTGAACTTTAAATCAAATACTAATACTTATCCCAAAACTTGGATCATAAGAATGACTACAAAATTTCCTCATTCGGACAAGTTTAATTAATTGGTACATTGTATTGCTATTTCAACCCTATCATTTAAATGTTAGGAAATGCTGGAAATCAACATATGAAATACTGATGTTAGTTAATAACTGTAATGCGTTTATCAGATATTTAATATCATTTACACTAAAAACTTAACATCCTTCATTCCATATTTGTGTTTTGATATCTACCTTTATAAAATTCAACATATAAGATAACAACATAATTAAAACCCCGATATGCTTACAAAAACGCAACCAGCTCATATCGTGTCGTCAGGAATCACACGGCCAGTGATTTCATGTTATACTCTAGCTCACAAATTTCTTATCAAATATCAACTTAATTTTGTAATGCATGTCTAAATGGTGAAAACAATAAGTAGGTTATATAAATCAAATAAATGTCATTTAATATCCCTTGAAATCCAACATGAATGAATGTGAAATTTCATTTGCGTGAATAGTTTAATGTAAGTGACACTGGAAACTAATTATAATGTAATAACTCCAACGTACACAACCATATGTATGTATCATTATTATTAAAGAGAAGTGTTAAAAAACAGTAATTAACATCGAGAAGGAAAATGGCCAACTTTGCAGTGAAATGCTATGATTACTATACTGTATGAATAAGTGGTTAATTCATTATATTCACAAAACTTACTATAAGAATTATAAATCATATTAGGAATTTATTCAAGATTTAGTTAACACCAGAAGAAATGTATGAACTTGAGTATAATATTGGTCACCCTAGCTTAATGTCGTGTTCACCAGACAGTAATGCAAACATTACTCAAGGTCTTGCGCTTTAAAGGAATAACAGTTAGAAAGTATATTACTAGACGGGTAGTATTCAATTCAAAGTTTAAAATGAAACAATCCTTATTGCAACACATAACAGTTCATGTGGTTGGAATGATTTTGTCCCCTTAAAACCTCATTTGTCAGAAAAGAACGCTCAGATTGATGACTACCTGTCCAGCTCCTACTAAATGGCAATCATCAGGTCAAGGATCTTCCTCCCAAGCATAAACAGTCCAGCCATGCATATGTCCCGTACTTGAAACAACCGCTGGGTGCATACTGGTATATATGCTAGGTTCTTCAAAGTCTGATAAGCTTGAACAATTCATTAACTCAATTACCCCTGAAGACACATTTGAACTCATCCAATTCAAAGGTTGGAATAGTTCATTATGAAATTTCAGGGGCGAATGAGTTCGGGCCAATTTTCAAAAGGTGATTTTTGACAACAACCCTATAAAATATAAAATATTTTTGTGCTTTTTATCGTTAAATGATTGTTTTGAGTTCTTTTACATAGAACCTGAATTTTAATTTAAATATTTTTGAAAATATACTACAGTCAAACATTCTTATGCAACCACCTCTATAAACAGATCACCTGTATTAAGAGACCACTTTTATGGGTTTTCACACCTTAAGTCACATTTGAACCTTATCAAAGGGGTGAACGAGATAATGTCCCCCATTGTAGCGGTTTTAGTGATTTCTGTTAATTGAACCTGTAGTAACAAATCAACTGTGTTAAGAGACTACTTTTTGTAATTCCCATAGGTGGTCCCTTAAGACAGGTTTGACTGCAGTTAAAATTGTGTGTAAGCTGTTGTAAGCTACGCAGACTTTGATGAACATGGCCGTCGTATCCTGGTAACAGAATGTAGGTAATGGATGGCATTGTAGTGATCCCTGAATGTTTATATCAGTCAACTCTCACACACAACACAGCCTTCGTCAGGACTTCTCACCGTCACTGTTCTGTTCCTCTTCAGGTGCCCGATCGTTTTCGGTCTGTCTTTGCTGCAACTGTTGCTGTTTGAGTTGTTGCAAATGCTGCAACTTTTTGAGTAACTCTGCATCGTTTTTCAGTTTTATACTCATCACTAAGTTTTTAATCTCCTGTCGTTTCTTTTTCATTCTCTCCTCGCTGAACCAGTTTTGTAAACACTTGATTGGAAATGAGTAATCTACCAAAGGGTCCTGCAAATGAACAAAATTCTTTTCATTAAGAGATATTTCTAAAAGAACATTGATATTTTTCTTTCAACATCTTAACACCATTTTCAATACCTTTGAACAAAAGGAAATAATTCATGGATTTCAATCATCAATAAATGTTCTTTTCCAGAAATGGAACCTCATTACTAGCAAGCTAAGGAAAACACTAATTTTATACTTTTGATTTAAAGGTTTTCTTGAAAAAACATTCTTTAAATAAATGGGTGCCTTGAAAACTAAATTAATATTGGTTTGAGCATTCCCAGTAAATGCCATACAGTGAGAGTGGACTTCACTTTCTGTTTCATATAATCATGGTTGAAACAAATTATCACCAGTTACCTGGAATATATGGAACAAGAAAAACTTAAGAAATAAGGCAATGAACATTTGCACTTCTTTCGAAAACAATTTTCTCTTTTCAATTCCAAAATACTGCTTTTCCAATAAAGTTGTTATTTTTGGATTGATGTTGAAAACAAGAGGCCCAGAGGGCCTGTATCACTCACCTGGATAATAAAGCAACCATGGGAAAGTATTCTTATTACATAAAATCCCTCCAATGGTACAGAAGAAGAAAGATTTAAACCTCAAATTTCCCAGAGGGTCATGTTTATACAAAATTTAGTCCCTATATTCCAGGCTAAATTGGGATAAAATCCATTAATTCCCATGGCAGAAGAAGGATTTCAAAGGTTTTTACCTCTATTTCCCCTATTGGGCCCCATAACTCTGCCCACAAGTGGTCCAAACCCAACGATTATACAAAACTGAGTCCCCTTGGCCCAAGCATGCTCAAGACAAAATTGTGATGAAATCCCTTAATCCTTATTGTAGAAGAAGGATTTCAAAGGTTTTTACCTCTATTTCCCCTATTGGGTCCTACCCCTCTGCACCTAGGAGGGCAACACCTACCGTTTATACAAAATCAAGTCCCCTTGGCCCAAGGATGCTCCAGACCAAATTAAGATAAAATCCCTTAACGGTAGAAGAAGGATTTTAAAGGTTTTACCTAAATTTCCCCTATTTGGTCCCACCCTTAGCAACACCCACTGTTTATACAAAATCAGGATAAAATCCCTTAATCCCTACGGTAGAAGAAGGATTTCAAAGGTTTTTACCCTTTTTTCCCCACTCTGCCCGCAGGGGGTCCAAACCCATGGTTTATACAAAATTGATTCCCTTGGCCAAAATTGGGATGAAATCCCTTTATCCCTATGGTAGAATATTGATTTTAAAGGTTTACCTCTATTTCCCCTATTCGGCCCCACCCCTTTGCCCCCATGGGGGGCAC
>JAUMHH010209659.1:0-12837 GCA_032359455.1 Chlamys rubida
ATTGCATAGCGCAGATAATATCCCGGATAAAATAAGTTGTTAAAGAAAAAAAAAACACAAATATAAGAGCTATCCAAATGAATTCTTACAATTCTTTGAAACGTTGCTTTGGTAGTCTGACGGAATATTTCACATACATGTAACATGAAACTGCTACCTACTGACCCGTCTACTGAGCCCTTGCACATGCGAGGTACATTTTGTACATTGCCTAATATCCCGATTCGATTAATATTGATTGCTACAGTTCCAATGGATCCCAATGACGTCACGTTGTTAACGTCGTCAGCTGTTCGAGATTCTTCACTTGGTGACTTGTCAATATTTGTGAGTCAGTCTAATTTTCAACAGCATTGCCGTAGAAGAATTCAACAATAAACCCCATATTTGCCAGTAAATGCCTTGAATCTGACTGGTAGATTGTTTGTCTACCAGTGGTCATAGTAAAAATGAGGACGATTCGCTTTCAGCATCACTTTATATGTATCGTTCATTTATTCAATCATTAAAAACTAAAAGGATACATTTAAACAATGATTTGTGCGATTTTTTATGAAATAATACCTAGCGGTTTCGCATTATTTATATCTTCATTCATTCATTCTTAAATGTAAGTATTTCATTCATTCAATCATGCAAGTATGGAAAATAAAATCACACATAAGTACATGTAGTACTTTTTATTGAAGTAATGAACGGATTATTCCATATTTTGCCGACGACTATATGACCATTCTGGTCCTGTGGAATACTATTGCGAAATACAAACGGTTTTCTACTAAAACATGAACATTGTGAATTGACACATATTTTCTTAAGAGAATGTACCCAAATTGTATCACAAAATAACGGTGTCAAGGTTATAATTGGGGTGTACTTGGTTGCACTTGGTAATGGTTGGATGGATAAATAGATGGATAAATGTGTGGATAAATTGGTGCTTAGAGTTGGGTTTCTCAAACAAAAGAAAACCAGCAAACTACACCATATTGAATTTACTAATCGTTCTGAAATTGACCCAATGAAATGATATATTATAGAAAGTAAGAACAGCTTGAACATTTTTTTTCCTAATCGGTATTTCTTAGATATCCAAACTAAAATTAAAAAACCTAAAGGTTCTAAGTTAACAGGACGATGTCATTTAGGTTAAAAATTTCCTACTTTAAATTAAAATGCAAATACTATTTTTGAACGCTCGTTTTTATATGTTGAAAAATTGGCACCAGGAATTCATGATTAAAAGTAAACCGGAAATTGAGGCATTGCATTTTATCCCGGGCGTCACCATGAAGGTATAGAGGGTGAGTTTTCCTTTAAATCTGTAAAACAGAACAGAAGTTTTTGAGCATTGAAATTTTTCCGAACTTTTTCATTGGAAATTAGGTCACAGCGACAATGTTTAGGTACCAACTGGAAAAGCGTGACTCCAAGCACACTGCCTTATGCAAATAAACATTCGCCTAAAGTTTCTTTAAAATCCACCGAGTATTAAAAAACAAAACCGCGTCAGAAAAGATTTTGGCGGAAACAACCAGCAAGTTCCACACTTCATTCGGGGACTTAATTATGAAATAACACACGGTTAACTTAGCAATAAGCACAAGGTTGATCAAATCAATTGCTAATGAAATAAAGATTGAAAGAAATTATTTTTCATCACAATTAAACACCTCTTTGGTCAAAGTTTTGATTACATAATTACATATTTATCCAGTGTCGGATTTTGAAGTCAACTTCACTCTGTTTTCAATACGCTTCCAAATTCCTTCCAAGAGGACAGGAAGTAAACCGTTGGCACATTGCTTCAGTTTACAGTATTGATATAAAAAATATCCTGAACTATCAGACATGTATTTCATACATTTAGCACTCCGTGTAACTGCTTAAAAAGGTAAAGGCTTGACAAAATGTATTTAAATCGATGCCAACTGGTAGTTTCTTTTTTATATTTCAGATTCGACTTATTCCAACTATGTTTTATTTTTTAATAGAAGATAATGTTTTACATTTTTTTCCAGAAAGAAGCATAAAACTGGAATACACTTTGGAACGTTTGTATGGTTATATCAGTTTAAAAACAAATAATCCGATGAAGCACAAAATTGAAAGGGTTTAAATCACATATTCTCCCTTTTTCTGTAGTTCCATATTTGTTTCAGAACACTTTACACCTGGATTTCGATTCCTTTGTCAGAAATCAGAAATGTATAAAATGGTCATTTGTTGGAGTAAATTTTAACTTTCATCATCTATTCACAATTTTTTAATGGGTGTTTCCTTTCAAAGAATTTACTTTCTTGATATATTAAATGACACCATTTCCCCTACATCGTCATTGGTTGAATCATAGTCACGAGGAAGTCGGTGATTTGTAGTATTCACTCAGTGTTACTATTTTAAGAAACATCAGGTCAATATCCACTTGCTGACGTCACTTCAATTGTAACGTCACCGTGCTCTCTGCCTAATTCAGTATTATTCTCTTGGCAATAAGCTTACATATCGGCGTGATAAATGATAAACGCACAATAATGTTTATGTCTAATGAAACAATGAAAAACTTTTATTTCGGTGAATATGTTCGCTTTCTCAGGTCTATATAACCACATATTCACCTCAACCTAAGTCCATACTAGATAAATATTCACCATGAGTAGGTCCGTTCGACTAAAAGAGATGGCAATATTTGTGCGTTAAGTGAAACATAATGTATCTCATTCTCTTACTGTTTGGAACCCTCATGCTTTCTTAAATGCCAGTTGAAACCATCTTTAAGAGAATATTAATTTTAATGACAACAGTTTGCCATTATAATGTATGTCAATGCGGTCCATTAGGTAAACGGGAAATGCACATTCGAGCTATAATGGGAAACGACTAGCTATATCAGTGTCAGTGATACTGTTACATGGAAACATAAGGTGTCCACGGAGATATCACTTGTGTAATTATGACACTTTGTTCTGGAAAGTCTTTCATGATTCTTGTGATATTTTGGCTATTTTAGGCCCCAACTCCACACAAAACTGTTTTAAATACAGTATTAGTAGCATTGATTACATTGGCCTAGTAAGCGACTGTAGACCTTGAATTGAGAAAAACTCCCTTGTTCGGGGAAATTTCGAGGTCTGAAGTGTCCCAAAGTTGTATGTTTTATTTGTGTTAGCTACTTGTTTAAAAAATATTAAAATATTGGACTCCTACCTAAATCATTTTAAATTACTTATTATCAGGCACAAATACTTTCTGAACTTGATATTGACAACAATTCTAAAAGAATAGATAAAAATAGATAAATAAGACTTAACAAGAAAGTAATTATTTTAATTTCGCAGATAAATAGGAAATATATAAAATAGTTATTGACCATTTTGTTCATATAAAAACCTATTTTAAAAGGCAAAAGCAATTGTTTTCTATGGTGTATGGTAAACGTTATCAAACTATATGTTTTTTACCCAGATTTACACAATATAAATGATATGTCTTCACAAATGTTTGGTCTTAGAATTATCCTTGTTGTGAAGAAAATATTTTTTCTGTGACAATTGGCTACCGGCCTTGATATTAGTTGGATTTTACGGAAGATCAGACGAATACTTTCTTCGATAATATTGTCCGATTAATCGTCCGCAGTTTGTTATTATTTGTTTTTGGCGATATCCTTTCATCAAATAATAAGAATATCAACCGCTAAATACAGACAAATGCTTTCGATTTTTATTTATTATCAAACAAATCTTATGCATGCTCTTGCTTTCTACGGAAATGTGTATCTCTGATACCGTTTTTGTTTTGTTTCGCTCTTTCAAGAGATATTTTCTTGATTGTTTGGTATGTTGTATGCAAAAGTTCAATGTTTACTGTTCAATGCTGAACAAACCTAGTTAAGTGATGCACGATGAAAAGTGACAGTCTTTAATTCGCATATTTTAAATATGGAGATTACAATATTTAGGTACTGATTTTGGACAAGGACCCGTCTTCTCTTCACTACATATTCGAAATAAACAACACAACGAGCAAATCACATTTGCCTGACCAGCCTTTCGTAACAATAGATAATTGGCAAGCATCGGTCTTTACCCTAAATATACCCAACGGTAGAAATGTCAATATCCCCGTACTCATACTTACATAACATAGATTCTGTTAACACCCGGACTACAGTATATGCTTACATGCATGGCAAAATAAAGTGATTACATGATCTCTTTTAAGTGATTTGTCTTATTCCTTTGTGAAGTAAAGGAAGTCCACACTACGCATCTTCCCTTCTGCTTTGACAGTAGTTTTGACCAATTTGGAATTCCACCTTTTTGCCCCTAGCATCACCGATAAATCCTAGAGAGACGAAACAACTGTAGGATGCAGTGTGATTTATTTTTGGCATACTGTATCTATTATCAATTGTATAGGTGCAATCATATATGTTTGTTACGTTCAGTTCATCCTTCATGCATGCTAACCCAAGTATACAGCCGAAGGGTATACAATCATTGCTCAGTACTATCACCTAGAGTCATCTACCAGCATTGTTATTACCGAACATAAAATTAGGGTCAATGGGATTAGAATAAAACAGGGGTCAAATGTCACGGCGGACACGACTAAGGAAGTATCGAGATGATAAATGAATGAGTAATTTGTAAATCAGATCCGTCTCTGGGGGAATTGTTCGAGGATATTGGTATTCCCTCCATTAGAACATTGAATTAACTTTGAAATCAACACCAAAAAGAAAATTATTTTGTTAACAATTACTTGTTCTCCGACGGCTTTAGATAATCAATAAAGGTTTGGAGGTTGCGCTCCTTAACAACACTATATTGTTCTTAAAATAACGTAAAATAGACGCCAGACCTCGGCAACAATAAGGATGGTTATGTATTGACAGAGCTAGAATTATAACTTTAGTAAACTTTAGTAGTATGAATTACGTCTTTCCAATGAGATGAAGGAGATGATCTCCCTTAAGAGTTTCACTTTGGTTTCATTGCTTTTGAACATATTTCTAACATCATTAGTACAATCACCTTATAAAGCGATGTTGTGTAAAAAAAATATTTATTTAATTTTTATTTATTCATTTTTTATTTTTTATTTTAATTTATTTTGAAAAAATAATGTTTGTTATGATAACCTTATAAAAAATGGGGAAAGCTGGCCACGGAAAAAACCCAAAACACAGACTAGAGTGTAGTTTGAATCCTGTCCATCGACAAGAGCCGATATAAGTATAATACATGTTTTTTTTCTGCTGGTGTGAAATACATTTGCCGCCGATAACACAAGCACAATCGATTGAAATGCGACTGTTTGTATTGGTCATGCAAGGCCGTAACTATACTGTGTATGCGGGTGCACGCACGTGTAAAACTTATAACGATTTGCCTATATGTTTGAAATGTATTTATTCAACGTACAAAATTAACGATTACAATAACATCAGATTTGCGCGAGGCTTTATTGTAAGTTAACGTATACAACATACAGTGGGTGAATACCAGATCAATGTCTTCACGAGGTAGCAAGGTTATATATTGTCACAAAGAGTATGGGTGCATTATATATAGAACATCATTATTCAGTCTGCGGTTTGATAGATAAATGCTATTTTTCTTTGGAAAATGGAGGTTTCTAGCTTTGACAAAACCATTACTTAGGACTTTGTCCACAATTTAAAAACGAGATAGTGCTAAACGTTTTGTTGAGTAGCGAGAAAACAAAATTAGCATTGTTTTCATAAATCACGTCATATTTTATATTGGTCTCCTTAAAAATGATAGATCATTTCAACTCTGCCATTCAACGTTTAGTAATATATCGGTTCCTCAGTTGTAGCTTGCATATCATACAAGACTAGTAGCTGACGTTCTGCAATATTTTCTGTCCCCAAAGAATATTTATGATGAACCTCAAACGTTAACATCTTTATACATTGTACAAGTGTAGAGCCAAACTTGTATTCTGAGACCACCTTCAATAAGTCCGCATAAAGTGTTCTCTTAATCCAGGCAGTCTCTGAATGTAAAACTGAAAGTAACAGCAATGAGATGTTTTTAAAGTGGTTTCCTTGCACAGGTGGTCTCTTATTAGAAATGGTCTCTTGGTTATAATTATCTGATTATAATTAATTCCACTTGCCTGAGTAGACATTTTTTAAACGTTTATGAATTTACTACGGTTGAGTTGGTATTTAATAGTCAATCTGTTTGTTCTGAATCACTTAATAATTAGCTGTTATTATTGACATGGTATACATATCTCGACACTCGAGCCTCTTTACTCCAGCCACGACTAATCTGGTTGTTCCATCATTCTTCTAGGGGTTTAGGGACAGATTTATCCTGTTCTATCCATAGTTGTCTCCCGTTAATAGCCACTTTATTGTTGTAAGACCAAGGTGACCGATTTAATAAGACTCATACGAAGGAGTTGTGTCAGGAAATAATAATGAGGTCAAGATCAAACGATGCAACCACTGGAAATACATATATGTTATCAAGAATGAATATTCAAAATCAGCCCATGGTTTTAATAACATGTATTCTTGTGTGCACATTTATCAATAATACATTAGTTGAGCCCATATTACAATTCATCAAAAAATATTTTATATCGGTTTTTGGCATTTAACTTAAAATCGGGGTTTTTTTTTAATTTTTATTGAATAAATCAATTAATTTATGAATAATACCCTTTATTGAAATGTGTTTCTATGAAAATTTTCAAGATGCTTGGCAATTACAATCATTTCCTCTGTAGTACAATGTAGTCACGCGAAAATTTTAATATTGCGAACTGTAAGTAATCTATTGTAAAGATGTACATTTCATTTAGTGATTTCACACATACCAAAGCCTACTGCTATTAGCAAATGAACGCAATACACAGGGAGTCAATGAGACAATGTTTCAGTTGAGAGAATTTATATATGACTAAATCCCATTTTATTATGAGATACGAATGTCATCATCTTCCATATTACTTTTGCTCAAGATCTGAAGTGATCATTAAATAACCTATTAGTGGATATCAATAACGGGACAAATATCCCACATTCACACAAGATGTTTTTTGTCATAAGATTGATATTCCACCATTAAATTAATAGTTGCCTGTTCAAACAACATATTTCATCGCTGGAGATTTATTATGTCATGCGGTTGAAGGGGTAACATTAAGACCATAAAAAGTGGCAACAGATTATACGACACTTGATTTCCATCCAACAGGATGCTCACATCCCAGGTATTGTCAATTACCCGAAATGTGATCGCGATAATTATCCCATCTATTTCGAAAAACAAATGGTATTTGGCGTATTAAACTATCGATTCACTTGAAACACAAAACTTTTCCAGAACAAAGCGATATTTTAATATTTGTTTGAATTGTAACTGTTCAGAACGTGTATATTTACAACATCATACGGGTACAAATAGCTTTGTTTATTGCGAAGCACATCGGGCCTGCATAACATTGCAATACTTATTCCACTTCGGCAAAGAAATGAAACAACTAAAAAGTTAAAACTGAGCGCTAAATTAAATTTATTATAAAAATGAATTTGGCTGATAAAACAATTACTCAAATAAATGAGAATACAATTCTCGCAGAAAATTTCATCTCTTTTGTTTATTTAAAAATTTCATGAGTGAATGTAATTAATACCTTGAGATTAGCGGAGATATTCATGTAAAAATACAAACAATACCTTGTCAGTATATTTTTGATTGACTCACAGCTATATCTTTGTAGTACTTTGGGGTCTATAAGTTGAGATAACTTTTGTAACTCAACTTACAATGTAAGTATAGCCTAACTAATTGCCTATAATGTATTTTTAAATCATTTATTTCTCTATCCTCAAATTAATGTACCATGATGACAACGAACATTAACGTAAATTAACTGTCTATTTGCTTGATTTAGATTGAATACATGCAATTCGCAATGTTTTCATATATGCAGTAAAATCCCAAAGGAAGTATTTTTGCGCTCATTCATACGTACGAATTTACAACATTAATTTCATTACATTTTAAAAGTGTGACGTTTATACAGTAGTCTGTTCCTGATACTAGCCAGTAACATATCCTCTAAACCAGACTCTAAAGGGAACGTATGTAATGTGATTTGTGATTGTGTTAAACGTCAATGGAAACTGAGTATCTCCCCAGACGGGTCTCGTTATAAATACAGACAGTGCGTTGTGTAAATCCAATGTGTTTCTTACATGTATGTAATGACTAGCTTTAACATCATTTTATTAAATAGGATACACAAACAAGCTTAAATAAAATAAGCTGTGCACTTCTATCAAAACTTACCGTCTGAAGTTGTTTTCAATGATGATTTATTTAGTGCAAGACTACACAAAACTGCCTCTATTATACAACAACAACTACCGCTGTAGATTATATAAGAATAAATAAAACACATTGTAACAAATGTGAATTTTTACATTTGAACACAATACATATATTTTAGATAAGTTCGTTTAATTGTAATTGCTGTATGCTGCATTTCATTTTACAACCTTTTAAATACCAGAGAGAGGAGAAACCACTTCAGTCATCCAGATGTAGAACTTGAGCATCATGCCCGATACAGATTTGGTTCCATTTATGCCAACTCTGTCAAGTCCTGATATTTTTCTTAACCTTGAAATTTTCAAACACGTTAACATTGAACTTCCATCGTCGGAGTGATTTACTTTTGGCTGTGATTCTGCTCAACTTTTAGATTTCCCATTGAGTAACAAATCCCTGAGAATGTCCTCCATTTGACATGGCTCAATTACGTATCATTGCTTGATATTTCCCCTTTATCTTATATTCACATTTTCAGTTAACGTTGCAGTAGACTTTTTCAGTTCATGTAGTTAAGATATTTTATTAATCAACATTGCCGTAGATTTTCTTCATTTATAGTTTAGCTATTCAGTTATCATCGCCTAAGATTTATTTCACAAGTTTGAGATTTCCCTTAGGGTAACCATTGCTTAAGATTTTATCAACTTCGATGTCTGTCATACATGTGGGAACTGTTTAGTATTGCTCTAATCATATATATACTTAATGTATGAACAGATGTGTACAACTCTGATAAATGATAAAGGTCTGGAGTAGTATCAAAGTATTGCATATAATTCTCCGAAATCTCGTTATTGAGAAAAAAATATTTTTAACAATTTCGAGAAGCTACTAATTGAGAAAATGAAAGTTTGGTCTTAGACGTAAGAGGTTTGTAAAAATCTTAAATGATCATTTTTACTTTTAGCCATATTTTAATGTTTAACACGATGGCAGGGCAAAATTAAATGACAATTATAAAAAAAAGAGCATTGGCACATGATGTTTCTTTTTTAAAATCAAGTTTTTGTGTTTCGTTAGCTATTTACGTTAGGAACATAATGAATTCTCAGGATCTCAAGGAAAATAAAACCTCTGCTCATTACTCTCCTCATTAAATGATGTCCATAGGGATTATCTTATCGACGTCTCTAACACCCACGATAATAAAAAGCCGGTTTATTTAATTGTTTTCAAATCCATTTTAGAACACGAGTAAGCAATATAAAGATGTAGGCTGCATACTTCATTAACCAAACCACTTAAACGAAGACTTAAAAGAAAATGAAATGATGAGTTTAAGGGTACAAAAGATGGATTAAACTTAAATATGAATAACAAAAGTTATGAATGCCGGACAAAGAAATAAATCAGTGATATATGAAATTAACAAAATATAAAACAACTTACAAAATTTTGCCTATCAGAGTAACTCGGTGGTTAATGAAATGGTCAATCCGTTTTGATAGTGATAATGAAGAGAGAACCGAAAGATGACAAATACATCAGTGGCATTGACATGTTTATTATTATGGGCGCTTACGTAAAGATTACCTGTAGGTATTGCTCTGTGTGCCGGATAAAGCCACACGCACGTGTCATTTAGACAGACTGACAGGTGGCTTGCGGTGAACAGGTAGATGGAGATGCAGAATTGATTGAGGAAACAATTATCAAGGTGTTATAGTAAACATACGTGAGAGCGATAACACACGACTTACCTGTTAGGATGGCCTGTACACAGATCGCTGCAAACTGTGGGTGTCCCATTGCTGGTGTAACTCTCTGATAGCAGCGATACCACACAATCTGTACACAATCACTGTTCCTTTAAAGATAGACGATTCCTTTCGTAACGAGAACACAGACTCCTACTCATCGAATTGATGAAAACTGATGTACTCTCCTTGCCGAAACTACATGTCGGTGACCTGCAGTGGAGGAGAGTCCTGGGTGTTCGTGCAGTGTTATACAGAACAAGCTTACTGTCTGAGTGTGATGACAACTAAATCCTCCGCGCTATCCTCGCTCCTTCTATATTAATATGCTGTTGAGCCCTAAATGACAAGATCGCCTACCTCGTTAGCAACGAACTATCAAAATATTAGATCATTAAATCTAAATAGCTACCAATATAGGGTAGGCCTCCATGCGCATCCAAGCATGTACCAGCGATGGGATTTGAGACGAGTTATTCCAATCTGTTTCACGACAGTCGACAGGTTAAGGTGTTTTGCTGAAATAAACATTTCATGAGTCTTTTACAAATGAAACACTTATATCTGTCCAAGATAAACCTTGTCATCCAATCGACCATCTGTCACGTTAAGTCAGCTTATTCTGTCAACACGGTCAAAATATAAAATTTCTTTTTTTATGGACTCATTTCATGAAATATGTTTTATCGATCTTCTGAAAAAGAAATATCCATGCTAGCGATAATTACTCCATCAAGCACAAAACTGGAACACGCCGATTTCCGTAACTTTCAGTGTGATACAGGTCTATCGTTAAGTGACATTTCACTGTATTCTTATTGAAAAAAATGTAATTGATTATATTAAAACTGTATTTTAATTTAGCATTGTTAAGACCTAGCTGATTGCCCTTCTGAGTATAATGAAATAGATTAGACGAACATGATATATATCGCGCGCGTGCTTTCAGCTGAACGTGCGAAGCTACACTGGTCGTTAGTCGGCCCCGGTAGGACGGTAAAGCCAGTGACGTCACTGCAGGAAGAACCGTTTAAATAATACTACGATTAAAATCACATCCCAGAGCACAATTGTCTGCTCCCATAGATGAAGTGATGTATTGTGTATATGCCGCACAGCAACGGTGTACTTGGAACAACCGCATCGCGTATCATTAACGCCTGATCACTTTTAAATGTATATATATTAATGCGCGAGAAAGGTTTCTCAACAACTGTTACTGTAGATCAAATGTAAGTCACAGAGAAGATGTATGTTTTGACGCCTCTCTGCCGATCGGCTGGCGATATTGCCAGTATAATGTAGCTATACACTATATACAGAGAACTGAAGTCGTGTTCAACGAATTAACAGTGCGGCCACTTCTACGCTAGACATCTTTGGTGATATTGTGTCTAGCGAAATATTTCGGCTTGGACATTAGCATGCAATTAATTATTTACCTTTTAGGAACACTTGTATTTTAAATATCCCGTGTTCATAAACACCACAGTTATTTCTTTAAATGATCTCATTCGTTAGTCTTTTGATTCATGATTTAAAGAATATGCAATGCTTAAACATCACATATTGTTAATTCACTTTCACTAGAAATGTTTCACATTTTGAAGTTTTAGAGAAGTGCTTTCCATACAACTTTAATTCTTAAAAGTGTTATATATGTTGCGCTTAATTTGAAATATTTCACTTCATCTGATGGTAATCGGTATTACTATGTTCACAAACAACGACTTCAATTTTATGATTTGTAAGATTTCTTTTTACAGAACAAGGTGTGCGGGAAAAAACAGCATGCTGTATATAACTTTAAGTGTAAGAGGCGACTAATGTATGGTCCAAAGTCAAGGGGGTTCTTCTATGCTTTCTGAGTATGGAATGTTGAAGAAGGCAAAGCGCATCTGCTTTCCACATAGCAAAACTAAGGATATGTTTCTTTTCTCACTGACCAATTTTTTCGTTTTGATGTTGTTTCTCAAAGTACCTGTTTTCGTATTACAATAGCTGCTGAGATTGAAACCCAAGACAAATTATCCTTTCCTCAGTAGCTACATGTACATACATATCAGTGTCATCAGTATATGAAATTAACATGTCAGTATTGAATTGCTATTGTATAAGGATTCAGCGTCTGTGATTTGAAATGTGTCTTGGTTAGTTTGGTATCTACAGTATAATGATATCTTGTTTTCACTGATTTTGTGTGGGAGTTGATCATGACTCCTTCATTTTAATGCTTTCCCAGGTAATGTTGTTGTTTATGTCGTATCTAATTTGTTCTTCATCATTGACGTTGTATTATTCTTTTCTATCTATTTTACTTTAAAAGATGCCTAATATAACCCTTGTATACTGTGATAGGAGCCATGGTCCTAAGGTGAAAAAACACGTGGTTCCTAATATAACCCTTGTATACTGTGAAAGGAGTCATGGTTCTAAACTTAAAACCCCGTGATTTCTAAAAAAAAACACATGTTCCGTGTTGTAGGGACCATGGGTCAAAGGTAAATCCCCCTAGTTTTAACATATCAATTGTATTTTGTGGCCAGGTGCGATTACCATGTGTCTTATAATCAGTATACAACATTCATGTTTTGATCATTTTTGAATTATTTGGAGTTTTATATTCATGCTGGGTTCATTTTTTTTGCAACAAGAAAGCACTCTTGTTAGGAATTCAATGTGTGTCAGTGATCATAAACATCAGCTAAAATGTTTCATCTCCATCTCTTCTTTTTGTTGATACAACTTTTAATATG
>JAUMHH010209670.1:0-12837 GCA_032359455.1 Chlamys rubida
TAATATGCAAAATATACAATATGGGTGTATTTACTGAAAATCAGTCAATCATGTAATAATTATGTGTTATACAGTAATGATACAATTTAAATCTAAATTAATTAAATACATGCATCTCAAGGTTTTATTTATACACTCTGACACGTTAAGTGTGTAACAATTAAGAGGTCATCATTACATCTATACCCTAATTAGATATCTTTAAAATGACACCTTGGGAGTCAATGTGATCACCATTGTACCGGTATGTTTATAAAGTAAAGGATACAAATAAGTTAAACTTATATTATCACTGGTGTCACTATTTGTCACTTTTAAAAAGAAGTATTTCGTAAAAAATTACATGTTGTGATACATTTTACAGAATGATGGTGTTTCAAAATTTAAATGCATGTTTGAAAATAGAATGAAAAAGGAAAACACGAGAAAAACTGAAGTGATCCAACAGGACCTTTACATTGCAAAGCCTACACACTACCGATGTTGCTGTCCAGGAATTGCAAATGAAAAGAAAATCCTTCGATTAATTTTACAGAAAGTAACTCTCATCCAGAAAGGCTCCTTTAGTTGCCGCATCTTATATATTTTATATAGCCAAAGTCAAAAGAGCTTGGAGTGGAACTCTTCTTTGCAGTTTAAACTGGTGCATTGGTACCCTTAACCTTAACGATATAAGCACACTTCTGTTGTTTATTCCACCGACATTTAAATATTTTTTTTAAAAATGTCTAAAACTTTATACATATATATATATTTATACCATAGGGGCCGCAGTGGCCAAGTGGTTAAGGCGTCTGACATTCTGCTACAACTAGCCCTCCACCACTGGGTCGCGGGTTCGATACCTACGTGGAACAGTCGCCAGGTATAGTGAGTGGCCGTAGGTTGGTGGTTTTTCTCCGGGGAACTCTGGCTTTCCTCCACCACCAAAACCTGGCACGTCCCTAAATTACTGTAGTTGTTAATAGGACGTAAAACACAAACAAACAAACCTTAATATATATATAAAAAAATGTCTAAAACTTAATACATTTATATATTTATACCAGGCATGTATACATGTATCAAGGCAGTGAAACCTGACTACAGTTTCTGACCCATTATAGTCCGTACAATAGTGTAATAATACCCCGACAAATGTCAGCATTATAGTTTATTGCTGAATGTGAATAGAGCAAGAAAACAAGTGTAACAGCCTAGCTAGTGGCTGTATATTTACATTCTGCATAGTACACACAAAACATGTTTATAGTACATGTACAGTGCTGTATAGAATGTCAATGAGATGTATAGGATTGGCAACAGTTTGTTTACAGACAGTTACAAAGCCATGAATCATGTGTGTAGACAGAATTTTAGTGTTATTTGTGAGGAAGATTATATATTGAGCTATACTGGAGCAGTCTTACATACAATATACAGGTCTATCAAATTCTCACCTGTGGTACTGAATACACAACACCTGTAATCAAGGCAATTGTCACTCTAACTTTCGACACCCATCGTATGTACACACTGTATATTAACAGAGAAGAGTTCGGAGGTAAGGAACGGGTAGTTTGGGAGTGGGAGGTCCATGGCCAGTTGTGCGTCATTAAAAAAGACAAAACATTTTCCTGCGTGATAATACTATACCAGGTGGTTACTATAATAAAGTGCCAATGTGAGCCATTTCAATATACAATTGTTTTATTTTTGTAAAATACTTACTCAGTTAAACATATCTTAAAGATAGAATTGAAGATATTGACAGAAAACTTAAAAATTTCAAGATATTAGAATATAATTTTTTTTATAGTTAATTAAGGAGTCCAGGCCCACTGCAGGTAAACACTAGGGATTCCGTTGTGGTTTCTCATATATACAGTTACCTCCCCTTAATTTCGTTTTTGATCAGGTAGCTCAGTTGTTAAGAGCAAAAGTTACAATCAGAGGTCCAGGGTTCGAATCCTGGTGATCCTTAATTAAGGTAACTATAATTGTGAATCACCTCTCACCATACATGCACATAAGTGGGGCCTTGTAAAGCAGGTTTTTACAAAGTCACCATTCAATTTTGAAGGTTTTTGCGAAGTCACCATTCAATTTTGAAGGTTTTTGCAAAGTCACCATTCTATTTTGAAGGTTTTGCAAAGTCACCATTCTATTTTGAGGGTTTTTGCGAAGTCACTATTCAATCTTGGAAGCAAAACCTCAAGCCAACCTCATGTCATCAGAGGTTTTCATCAAGTCACAAAGTGCTGTGCTCGCTTCGCCTGTGTTTGATGTGGCTAGTTAAGTACCAGTGTTGTCATTCAACCAAAGCTCAAATAATCTGTTTATGAAGTTTCACTTCTATGATTTTCCAAGTTAAAGGTTTTCACTGAATGCTGTAATTGGGGGCTTTATGGTCGAGACAGAGTTCAGTACATTAGCACAGCACTCGTATAAATATATAGATAAAGTCACTTCAAAGGCGGAATACAAATATCACAACCATGTAGTACGATCAAATGAACTGTGAAACCACATTGTTAGACCAGATGCTTTGTATATATATATGGAAAAAAAATTGGCTGAAATAAAAAAAAAATCTAAATTTCCGGATTTCTAAAACAAGACTATTTCATGACCTTTGTTGTAGTAATGGAAATATATACATAAAACAAAATGTTTTAACTATTATTTTGATAAACACACTTACTCTAAGAATGATATTGCATATCCTGTATGTACATTTAAATATATGAAAGCTCTAGATGTTTTATAATAATAATAATATT
Organism: Chlamys rubida; assembly: GCA_032359455.1. Taxonomy (NCBI): domain Eukaryota; kingdom Metazoa; phylum Mollusca; class Bivalvia; order Pectinida; family Pectinidae; genus Chlamys; species Chlamys rubida. The sequence goes on from JAUMHH010209670.1 coordinate 2,763, forward strand.
TCAAGGTTCTTATATACCGCTTTATCACAACCTAGGCCTCAAAGCGGGTCACAAATTATTATCAGTGGCTAGGGCCTTTACAACCAGCCAATATCTTTCTGAACTCCGTTGGGAGCATACAGCCGGTGCTGCCATTTCGGCGCCCACAGCTAGCATTCTACAATTCTAGCACTGTCCAACCACATACTCATTTACAGCTAAGTAGACTGGAACAAGCGGAGTAAAGTATACAACACAGTGCCGTGCCTTGACTCGAACCCGCAACCCTTCGGTCATGAGCCCGGCGTCCTACCACTAAACTACCATAATGCATCCTAATATAAAGTTTTGAAATGAATTGAATTAATAAGACATTTTTCAGCTGCATAATTGCCATTGATATAAATAGCTGGTCATTGTTTGCATTGATCTATAAGTTTATGACGTTTAATACAAGTACCAGTTGCATTGATTGACAATGGCGGAAACATCAATTATGACTGTCAATTCAGTTACTTGCGTAAATTTGTATTTTAATTAAAGCTCAGTGTTACATACATGTATGATATTTTATCAGTCACCCAGATACAATTTAAAGAATGCTAGTAATATTGACTGATATCTGATTTGAAAGGAAAGCTCAGATTGAAAAAAGAGTTACTTTGGTGTTAATTAGGTTACTCCATAGATGATTTAACTTGGTAATTGGTTTTGAGCTACGGTGTATACCTCAGGATCATAATGCCCTAGTTTGGAAATGATATAATTATATAATCAGTACATCTTCAATGATCCTTTCCTATTGACCCCATATTGGTGCATACAGAGTTACAAACTTGCAGACCATGAAGCATAGAGGATTTTATTTTGATCACGATCAGATTTGATTCACCAGAATAAAGTCATTTTATTCACAGGTGAATTATATCTTTTTGTAAATTTTCAGAATCTTCCATTTGTTTTCATGAACATGTTTCTGCCTTTTTTGACAATAAAGAAATATCATCCTGGACAATCCTGAATGTCCTAAACCAGTCAATAACATGTCCAGTGTCACAGGTCTGTAGACCGACATGCCAGTGTCCAGTATCACAAATCTGTTGACTGACCATACCAGTGTCCAGTGTCACATCTCTTGTCTGTCCAGTGTTATATACAGCTCTGGATCATGACCCTATCCAGTGTTCTGTGCAGTACTCGTGCCAATGTCCAGTGTCACAATAACGGTCACTGCATGATACAGCATGCATGGTCGGTCACTCATACAGCCACAACGGCCGCAGAAATCCATGCTCAGTTAGGCTTATAAAGCCTTTTATGACCAAATACACTTAGTGCCCACTGACCAGGCGGACTTGTCTGGGATTGATGACCAAACGTGGAGTGACAATGGGTGTTGACATCTTGACCGATTGCTCACTATTGATCATACACAGGTCAATAAAACATTATAAACAGATTAATGCTGGTGTTTCTCTGTATGGAATAGCATTGTACATGAATGTGTCGTCCCTACAACTCTCCCAAGTTCAGTCACCATCACCAGGAAATCAATCCATTGATATCCAAGGTATATAGCGGTCATCAGAGGACGACCACAAAACGCAGGAAAGATTTATAAGATTGCTGGATTTAATATCGAACATATCTGAATTATTATGGGTTTTTTTTAATCCTAAATTTCTATTTCAGAAATGTTTGTTTGTTCTTTAACTCATTGACTCCTGAAATTTTATAATGAACTATTCCAACCATTGAATTGGAAGAGTTCAAATGTGTCTTCAGGGGGGAATGAGTTAAATATATATATAAATTGTAATATGTTTGACCAAACATTTTGATAACCTTTATCAATTGCTTTATATTAAGAATGATTTATTACACCTAATTCTGTAAATATCCTGGATTTTTTATGAGGGAAAGGGCAAGTCTGACTTCAAAATGGATTGTTGTCCATACTTTGTGTCAAAAATGTAAAAATTCTAATTTCAGAACAGAAAACATCTTGTTTAATTAACCCTTTCACCCCTAGGTAACTTTAGTAGAGTCTTCCATGCATTTATAGGGATGAGTCCATTATGGTCTACGGTGGTGAAAGGGTTAAAGTTTTGAGTTTTTGTCTTGTCAAACTAACAATGCTTTGAGCTTGAGAGTATTGCACTTTTACAGCTTATTGATGGTGCTCATTGAATTGGTTGGCACATGTTAGGTTTCTGAATTATAGTGGTGTGACCTGTTGTATTCCTGTATAAAAATCTCTTCAATACTGGCACATTCATACAGAAAAGGTCACTCGGTGTAGAACTGATTACTTTGTAAGGAATCAATATTGAACCAAAATACATTACTGAAACATAAACACTATGTGTACAGGAAAAGGGAAATGACTCAACTAAGAATTGGTCAATATGCTAAATACTGTGTATTGGTCATTGCATGGCTATGGCCATTTGTCAAAGAGATTATGATCAACCTCTGTCTACAGAGACATACAAATGTAATAATGATTTGAGGTTCTTATATACTGCTTTATCACAACCTGGTTCGTAGGGCGTCTCAAAGCAATTCACAAATTATTATCCGTTACAAAAATTTACAAAAAATAATAATTTGATATATATTTTTAAACAATTCATTTATACATGGCATGCTTTGTGTTTTAAGCTTATCTTAGCTAAAACAGGACCTGTCTGATATTTGTCATTTAGAAGATGTTTCATTTAATTATGTTGTCAAGAGAGAAAAAAATAGAGGTAAAATTAGATTTTCAGTCTGATGAAATATTGTCTATTGTCATTTCTAAGGTACAGTTGGCAGGCTTTCCCATCAACATCATCTCTAGATCTCTGCCTGACTGTTTATATAAGCTTGTTAGCTTCAGTGTTGCTGGATTCAGCCAACTGTTAGTTGGACAGAGGGGTTGTGTTGATGTAAGGTCTTATTGGTGTGGTACAGGTGAATAAGAAGTACCCACACCTGGTCAGCAGCAGGTGTAAATGACACAGGTATCCTTATCTATTACAGGTGACAGTAGGAAGTGACCAGAACTGATTGGTGATTGACTGTTGATGGACCGGAGATGCCTTCGGGGCATACTGACCAGGACAGCTACATAATACAACAATCCCCATACCGCCCTTCTGCTGACCAATCCTACAATGCTAACGAGTCTGCGGCCAGCATTCTGAAGACCGTCAAGGCACAGGTACGCTTACATACCTGTGATCACTCATTCATGACCGACCACGCCTCCACGCACACATAGTATACACTACGGAAGGTGTACTTCAATATGACACTTGACTGATCACCAGTGTGTACAATGTATAGCTGTTGTCGCGGACTGGAGTTATAGATTATGAGTTGTATGATTGGGACAACACAACAAGTGGGTCAGGCCTATATATACCTGTATATATAATACAATACATATACTTATATACAGGTACATAGTCTCAACTCTTTTTTATCAGCTAGTTTTTTAGTTCAGGTGTTGCCTTGAGGACTTGTAAGGTGCAAATGAATAATTTAAGTTTATGCCAGAAGTAGAAATGTAAATATAAGTAATTCACACAATGTCTGTGGAAGGTTTTCTTGCTTGACTATACATAGTCACATAATGCTAACAATCCCATGTTCTTATAATTGAATACAGTTGTTGTATTATATTTTTATTTTAATTCACAAGCATTTAATCCACCTTTGAGCTGTTTTTTGACCCTGATCTTTTGACTATTTCATTAAAACTAATTTATGAGCCTTTTAGTGAAAGGAATTAAGTATTGAATTAAAAAGTTTAAAAACTTTCTTTTGAAAGACATGTTAATACCCGAGCTTGAACGACTTCACACGGAATTAGATTTGTATTCAATACAAGTCAAGATATGCACAGCGTAATGTCGGCAGTTTTTAACGTATTATAGAACTTGTTTCTACTGCAACATGATTAGACAAATTTTACTTCATCATTTTCAAGGCCAGTTGTCTGAAGTGCTGTAAAATCAAAAGGCCTTCAACTGAAATTTTTAAAGATTTATTATTGTATAATCTGAGAAGGGGTATATGTTTTCATGATTTTTCTCTTTAGATGATCATTTAAAATCCTGGCACATGCAGTTTTCACTTTAAATTTCATAAGTAATGAAAATATTTGAGATGGAACATTTTAGGTAAATGCCCCTTTCATAAAATTTGAGTGGCATTGAGAGTTGATAGACTAAGTAATGCTAGTCACTCGTACATCTGACAGTGTGTAAAATATAGAAATAATTTTGTAAATATACATTATTGAACGAAAAGTTCAAATTTATCAAAAGTTCATTAACCCTTTCACCCCTATGTAACTTTAGTAATATATTCCCTATCACTGTGCATTCCTAGGAAAGAAAATATTCCCTATCACTGTGCATTCCCAGGAAAGAAAATATTCCCTATCACTGTGCATTCCCAGGAAAGAAAATATTCCCCATCACTGTACATTCCCAGAAAAGAAAATATTCCCCATCACTGTACATTCCCAGGAAAGAAAATATTCCCCATCACTGTGCATTCCTAGGAAAGAAAATATTACCAATCACTGTACCTGAAGGCCGGAACTTAATTATTGACAGCCCCAAAATGTACAAGTCGTATAATTGACATCACGATGCTGAATGACAGCAAGTATATGGTGGCGGCATTTATATTTTACCCATACAGACCTGGCTCAGCTCTTTTGAAAAAGATTTATATAAGTATGGTAGACACTGGGAAGTTTGTCCTTCCGGTGAAAGGGCATTTACACTATAAACAGACAAGATATATTCTGGTAGGCTTGGTAGGACTTAAAGATTTTCAACAAAATCTAGAAATTCATGTCAGATTATAGACGGTTGCTTGAATTCAAATTTGAGACTTAAGGTTCAGTTTGAAGATTTGTGAGAAAATGCATGAAAATGATGGATTGAACTTGCCTGTCAGCTTGTGCCAGCTTAACAATATTGCATTGGTATACATATGAACTGCAATCTTCCATATACTTTGTTAACGAATTCAGACATTTTCCAGCTGACTGAAGATATAAAATGATTATAATTCTTCCTATCTTAGAATGGCTTTGTAGATTCCCCATAAATGTTTTGTGTTTCAAACGTTTTTGAAACGTTCAAATGTACAAGTGTTAAGCTGCCAATGTGTCGAAGAATTCGGCCCTCGATGATAAAAGATTTATAAGTCTTATCAAGTCTACTGGAATTTATGTGGGTAGATTGTGAATGGGGTAATTCCTGAGGAATGTGGTAATGGTCTCTCTTACTGTTCACACACAGAGGATCAATGACATTTGATCAACTTAACCCGTTATGCCTATTGCTTCGATATTTTCATAATTCTGTCTTCACATATATGTAGAGAAAGATATTTCCTAGATTAACTCATTCACCCCTGAAATTTCATAATGAACTATACCAATCTTTGAATTGGAAGAGTTCAAATTTGTCTTCAGGGATGAATGAGTAACGGTTATGTCGTATTGGATATTAGTTTAGATAAAAAAAATCAACAAAAATGGAGACTTGTTCGCAATGTCTTTTAAAATCTTCTTCATTGAATTTACATCTTTTTACCATTGCAAGTTCATAGCTATTTAATAAAATATTTTGAAAAAAATATTAATTTGTACGAAATTAATGTTCTGAAAAACATTCCGTTCTTGTTTGATATGTCAGTTCAGTGTTGTATCATTGTTATATGAAACTAGAGTTTGTCATGCAGAGCCCTTCAATGGAAATATTTGCCTGTGGTACCTAATATGCTTTGAAATGTAATTAACTCTCTAAAGCAGGGACATATTATTTGAGTGATTGCGATTGCTGTTATAACAAAGCTAGGATTATGTCAGTGTTGTAAAACCTAATGAACACATCACTCGTCAGTGTCGTAGGGGAACATTCCGGGGATGTATATATATAATGTTTACAATGCTCACGGTATAGACAGATTACGAATGAAGTCTAGAATGAGGTCTACTCGATGTAATGGTAGATTATTAGGACTGTCACAAAAACCAGCAGTGTACGCTGCATGGTTGAGCGAGCCCAGGGTCACAGTGTTGTTTTCTGGGATTTTGTCGATGTCTTGTTAAACCAGTTCTTCTCAAAATGTTCCGGTTGACTGAACAAGAGTGTATATTACTACTTATCTATGGATTGTGTGTATTAAAACTTCATTTTCAATCAACATATTTTCCCTGATATTAAACAATGATAATAGTAGTTGAGTGTAGACAGTCCCTTGGTCCCTGGTATGTGTATAATGAATGAATTGCACTCCCACATCACATACCATCGGCCGATATGTCCGCGTCTATCTCACCTGTACGTGTCTACAAGTGTTAGTCATATACCGTACCTGTAGTTTTTACCTGTCTGTGTACAGCTGTCTGTGTGTGATATATCACGTGGATTACGTAATTTACAGGAAATTATGTGATTCTAATATATGGATGTGTTTCAATAATGTGGTGTGTTTTTGATTTATTCCAAAGGAAGCCCAGTTCGAGAGATTAACAAAAAAGTTAGAAGAGGAACGAGAGAATTTGGCTCGACAGCACGACCAGGTAAGTCGACAAAGGAATATATATCAAGTATGAATGTGTCCGCTGTTAGGTAGAGCCAGCCTTTACTCTGACACTGCTGGACGATGGTCAGGAAATCAATAACACACCTTCCGGTCCTCTCAGGATCACACCTGAACTTTACACTCCAAAACCGGTTTACATCAAAAGGTCCATTAAAAACAGTCTGATACAACAACACAGCTTTGAACAGTAGCACATATACATGACCAACTTCTAGAATAAGTCAAGAAATTACAAATGACTATTGTATAGAGTTAAACCCCGAAAAGTCATATAAGATCCAGCTTTTTTGTCCAATTTACTGTTAGAACCTTGTTGGTATACATTTCGATTTTCACCTGAAGAAACATCTACTGATAAAGATCAAGTTACAGCATGTAAAAACACTTTTAGATAAGGGGCTTTAGGTAAGGCTGTCACTGTTCATATGTAACAGGTAACTTTTCTACATTTCGTTCCAGATACCTGTACCCCTTTCAGTTTGATTGAGAAAATACAGCCAAATTTTTACCAAATTTTGGAAAATATTTCATTATCATAGACAATAACAACAGAAGCAAAACATCGTAGTATGTGTTAAAGACAATTATCAAACCTTGAAAGTTATTTTTTTTTTAGTTTGTCTAATTTGGGAATAAGATCAAATTTTTTATTTATAATAGTAAGAATTATGGAAATAACCAGATGAAATTTGGGGAAACACAGCTTCAGTTTTGAATAGAATAGGCCTAAGACAGGCTCTAAATATTCTAACAACAAAACTCACCTGGTACCTGTGCAGGTAAGTCAGTACTCTACACACCTTATACAGTACAGGATTGTAAAAAAAACAGGATGTCTACATTAAATACAGTCTAATAAAATAAACACATTATATGGAGAAATAGGATGGAGTTGACATGGGGTAGACATAAAAAAGTGGCATTTTACCTGATGTAAAAAAAAAATCTGTAATGATATGGATTACCTGGTGTTGAAGAGGCATGACGTTACAGGTAGCATTGCTATTAACTGAAATAGATACAAAAATAGCTTGCATTTATATGGGGCTGATACATAAAAACACTTAACTCATTCATTCCTGAAATTTTGTAATGAGCTATTCCAGTCTTTGAATTGGAAGAGTTCAAATGTGTCTTCATCAGGGGTGAATGAGTTCAGGTGATATAATAGGTATACAACAATATTCCAGTGAAATTGAGAAAGAATTAAAGTTACCGATGAAAGATAAGACAAGGATAGGTCGAAAACAATAATCTTTATTCAAAAATATTGTAACAAAGTACACAAGCAGTGCTTATATAAAATCCATCAGGACAAGCCGAGCAGACACTGTGCCAGAACATTTAGCCTACAGGTATAAAAGGTTCTGTGTGTATGTCTGGGGCCAGACACAATGGCCTGTGTACTTGTGTGTGAGGTAATGTTATGTTTTTTATGTACGTACAGCCAGATATCTACAGGTGTACGATCTGATGGTATATAAATACACACTGCAGACACTCTGAGGCGCTGGTAAAACCCAAACACACATTGCTCATTGTGGTTCCAGTGATCTACACTCCAACTCAGAACCTACTTAACTCGGAGACCTATTCAGTCAAACACCTCTTCAATCTTGACTCTAATGGTCCGAAAACAAGTTCAGGTGATTCTGCTGCAAGGCTAGACTTGTCAAGTCCTATTCCTTCTGAAAATGTGTTGTTGACTCACACAGGAAGCACCTGAACATAAAAGTCATGGTTATGATTTCTGTTACTTGACAGGTGTAAATAAACAGGTATAAACCATTACAAATGTCTCCATATGAAATTCCAGCATTGTCCAGTTGAGTGTCACTGATCACGTAAAATTAGGTCAAGTTATGACACCGTTTGGCCAAGGGACTTGTTCAGATAAGCTGTCATTATAACCTACCTTTACTGCTAAAGAGTCTTATAAACAAAACTGAAAGTACCAAGTACCCTCTTATTTCTACAAGTAGCAAGGTAACTGAATATGCAGGGTAGTAAATCTATACCTACCTTATTAGTATAAAGTTACGTAACCTTCTGTTGAGTTCTTTAATTTACACAGTGACGTAACATTAACAGTACTGTAATTAAGTAACGATCAAGCAATATGTACTTGACTTGGGGTATGGGTACCCGGTACTTAGTACAGTACTATAAACTGAGATTGACTAGTCCTGGGATCTATTGTATGGCTACCCGTATTTAGTTCCTTTCCTTAAAAATCTTATCAGGTACATTTTGTTGTTAAACTCTGACTGTTTTCAGTGGTGGTAATCAGAAATAAATTATATAAACTTTTCGATAATTAGCATCATTTGTGTTTAGCGCCTTAACTCATTCACCCCTGAAGACACATTTAAACTCTTCCAAATCAAAGGTTGGAATAGTTCATTATGAAGCTTCAAGGGGTGAATGAGTTAATAGCTCCTTTAGCGCCCTGCCTCACCAGGTATTCCAGTGACCATTATTTAACACCTTAGATCTGGTGCCACCGGTAAGGATAGCATAGCTTATCACATACCTACAATTAACACCCTACTGTAGATCAGCTACCATAGACGATTCACAGGGGACACAGTCTCAATACAGGGTGTTATTGAACTATTACACGAGTGTGACCATCTCCAAACATTGTGATGTGACTTATTTACAGATTGCATTTAAATTACATTAGAAAGATTGATTCTACCTGTTCTATGTTGAGAGTGTTTGTTTGTTTTATGTACTGAATGTATTGGTTTTCAGCTTGACCTGTATCTCGCTAGTATGCAAATGAACAAAATAAATATTGAGTCTGACACTCCACAACATTCTAACAAAAGTTGTGTAACACAAGTCACAGAGCCAGGCATGGCATAGAGCCACTGGTTCTGTTGATTGTGGCGTGGGAAAATCACCTTACACGATTATGTTTGTATTGGAGGTATCTTTACTATTGCTGTCTATTTACTGTATATATAATATACTGGGTCATCAACATCGGCACCGACCAAGCCTTGTTGGCTACGTCTGTTGCCTGTTTACTGTTGTGTGTTATTTTTCTGCCTTCTTTTTCAGAGGTACACATGATTCTTTTTCAGTGCCTGCATGGGAATGTGTCTGACACTGTATAGCCCTACTGGATGTTGTAATAATACTGACTCTCACTTGTTCATTAACCCATTCACCCCCAAAAGTCACATTTGAACCTTACCAAATCAATGACTGGGCAAGTCCAGTTTAGATATGTAGGGGTGAATGAGTTAACATGTAAAGTAGTGATGAAATTAGTGACACGTCATAGTGCATGGTTCAACACCGTAACCCTGTCGAGGACAGCATGGATTAGAGAGTATTGTTCCTCCTAGAGAGGGCATCTGTGACAATTTAACTACCCTGTCAAATGTTCTTATTGTTCCTCCTAGAGAGGGCATCTGTGACAATTTAACTACCCTGTCAAATGTTCTTATTGTTCCTCCTAGAGAGG
>JAUMHH010209681.1:0-12836 GCA_032359455.1 Chlamys rubida
AATGACGAAATAATATCACCGTTTGTTTAATGTCAGTACAAGAGACTCAAGTTTCATTCTTTTTCGTAAGTTATGTATACAGAATAAACTTAGATAAAACTAAATTGAATTGAACTATGTATGTATGTATATCCAAGTAACAGAAATACTCCAATACATCAAACATATACAGATAAACTTACATCCCTTTCTAATTCAAAACGTTTCCCATTCATTCATATGTGACATTACCATTATGCGTATGTTAATTTGTTACGACGAACATTTGTATAACAGATCACCATTATCGCGTAAATGTCTATGGAAACATTTCGCTGTCATTTGTCAGATCTTTTTTAATAACTTGGAAATATGTAGACAAAAACGTTCGTTGTGCTTAAAACAGCCAACTATCAACTCGACTTTATCTTCAATAAGATTCATCAGTTTGGAGATATGCTTGACAAATGGACCAGCCGGTCTTGAAACGTTGCGACACGTTTAATACTCACATTCTTTGTGTGGAAAGTAAAATTTTGATATCAACTCGACTGATCAATTTCACGAATGTAACAAAACTGTCACAGGGCGAGTCCAGTCCTCTACCTTGATGAATGTTGAACAACTCTAAATACTGCGTCAAAATTAGGCATTGCATTGTGTTGCCATTGAATAATGTCTGTAGAACCGTACACGGTTCCAAACACTCACTTTGTGATAGACATGGGTGCGGTTTACGTATGTTACGTTTCCTCTACTTGGGGCTGAAATGTTACAAATGTTGTGATAAAATAGAGCTTTGAACAATATGTTTTAATGAACACCTATATAGAGCAAATATTTGACCATATTAAGATATACGTTCTACAATTTATTTTACTTAAAGGTACCGTGCCGCAAACCTTCTTTTTTAGTGTAGTAAGTAAATTACAAAGGTAAATCGCTTGAACATTTTTATGTACACTGTAAAGTGATGGCCCCTCCTCAAATATTTGTATGCTTGTGTGTCGAGATACATCCTCGATAATCAAAGGGTTTTGCTCACTTACGCGTTCTACTTACCTGGAATATCTTATGACGGAAGCGAAGGTACACGTTAGATAAGTTTGATCTGTAAATGTTCGTCAAACGAATCCCGCGACAGCGTAACGGTAAAATATGCCTGCTTTGAAGTCGGATGTCGCTCCTCTGAAATTTTCAAAGGATGGTTTTTACCTAAGACCAATCAAATAGCTATCTTGCCTTTAATTTTGCCATTGACATACTCCAAGAATGCAGAGAGCGTAAGTAAGTGTAACTCCAGGATTTTCGAGAATCCCTCTCGATGACGGTATTCCGTCCATATCTAGATTTTCGTGCCACCTGTGAAGCCTAAAGTATGATTCACTCCATGCTTATCCGGAGGATTCCACTTGACATTCGATGATCGTACGCAAGTGTAGTGGTCACTCCATGATAATAGTGTAGTCAACATTGTTTACTGGCTCCGTAAGAGTTCATCAAGAACACTATGAGAGTTGAAGGTGGTTCACTGTCAATGTGAATATTGCTGATTATCTGTCGATAGAATGCTTCCCGTTTGAACGGTGGGAAATTAACTTATGATTTACAAGTTTATCACTGGTTAATACATTTTAATTGGGGCTGTCGTCAAGCCTAGTGGTTCGGCTTGTAATATGAGGCATGTGTTGTAGCTCCGGTCGTGTGTGTCTGCTGTGTATAGGTATGACTAACAGTGCAGCGATAGTATTGTGATGTATACAGTGTACATTAACAATCTAGCGGATAAGGAAGCAAAAGGATTATGAAAAGAAAACTACTTTACTGACTAGTCCTGTGTACATTTTTTAAAGTTTTAATTCGTGCTTGTATATTTGTACTTTCGTTCCTGATTATGTTTTCAAAAATATTTTTTAATTTGTAAAGATCACTTAAAATGCCCACAGGTCCATTTTATCAATTGATTTGTTGCTTTATGATATGAGTAAATTATAAAAGTTTAATCGTCTTAATTCTCCAATTTGTTGTGAACTACTGCATAATTATTCATAGTAGAACCGTAATAGGTCTTGGAAGGCAGTGACGTAGCATACATGTACGCTTGTGTATGCTCAAGCATACACTAAAATTTTCAAGATTTGTTTTAATCATATATATGTATTTATTAATTTCTTTTTTAATTATTAATATGGACCGTCTGTATCAATCGTAAAAAGGAAAGAATAAAAAATTTAAAAACAATCTTGAAAATTTTAGTCTTATAAAAATATTGAAAAATCTCAAAGGTTGATGTAGAATTCTAAATCAAAGACTAGTTAGTGAAGTACAAAATTTGATATAATCATAAAAAAGTAGTGTTTTACTTGTTAATACTCAGACTAAAAGGATTTCCCAGAATACGAGAGATTGCTTCTAGGGCCTAGTAGAATTCTAGTTTTTTCAAGCTATAGAAGGGGGAACTCTCCCTCCTCTGGCGCTATGCGCCTCGGACGCTCGACCCCCTGTAAGCATACACCCCGAACAAGTAGCTACAGTTAGTTTTTTCGTACCTCTTATGAAGCCATATGGGGCAAAGGTATGATTTTATGCCATTTCTGCAGGTCGGGAATCGAAAAACCTGCTGTAACCCACTGCATGTTTTAGGGGAAACTATATGTGGGAACCCCCAGCAGAATAAGAGATTTTGCTTTTGTGCCCTTTATTTGGTGGACACACAATTGACCAAGATAAATCTGTTTTTTTCATTGCAACATTTTGGATTTTATATTTTCACTCTACGGTCTAACACACTTTTATGTTTCCTATCGCCTTCCTTAGCAATACCTCACTTTTGACCGTTCGCCCAAGTTAGAAAGGCCATGGAATCGGGCGTAATGCTGTGCTGGGTCTCTCCAGGATGGTATTTCAGTGAGGCAGCACTTTAAAGTCAGCATCAGATCCGCGCTAAAGCGGTAAATACGCCAATATACCGCCTCGTGCAGAAATGCGCACAAATATCACGCATTTGAAGCACGTCCTTAAATGACCTTAGCTGTTAAAAGGACTCTAAACCCATTAAAATTCTAAACTCATATCACTGCATGCTAATCCGGAGGAATTAACCCATTTTACATGTACCTACGATGACCGTGGGAATGAGAATTACACCGGCGATTTCCAGAGAGCCGGGAATTGAGGCATTTATATTTGACCTTCAACCCCTGTTTCTCTCTCTAGGCAAGCATGAGGTACTGATGACCATTGATACCGAACCATGCCGATTGGCCCCTTTTGAATATGTCCATTTATTTAGTTTTAATAAGTTTATATTCCTTGTATTCAGAAGAATTGTAAGCATACTTTTCTTGTAAAAGAAGATTCATCAGTAATCAATAAAGAATACAATGTGTATTAGTCGGTATGTCATCTTTTCGTTAATACAAATATACACAAAGTATTGATGCATACAAAGAAGGAATGCATTCTATCTTTTCTTTTACAAGCAGGAGTCCTCTGCTCGCAAAATATCGCGCTGATGTGTGGAAGAATACTGAACTTACCTGACAGCTCCACCACCCGTATCATGCCGAAGAAGGCACAGAGTACCGTACCGACAATAAACGTAGGTCCAGCCATTCAGAAAAGTTGTAAAGTTTCGTTCAAAACTTGGACGTTCGAGTCCGACATGACGAACAGAACAAACACGCTGTGTAGTGATCTACAAGGAAATTAACTAGAATCATCGACGGAAATTAGATATTGTGAAACTCTGTGTCATATGTCATACATACACAAGTCATGTACACGTTATTAGTATCGTATACAAGTTTAGGTTGTACAACAAATCTAGTTCCGGAACTCCGGGAATGACTCGTTCCTCGAACACTTATAATGGAGGGTAGCGGAGTCATTCGAGATTTGCCGATTGAATAGAAAAACACATTTCCGTCGTTCTTTTGAAGAACGAATGATCAGAGTCCGTGTAGGAGTTTATGTGGACCGGAATATATGGTAATATAACTACGAGTTACGTAGAACTGTGTCGACTATTTTTATAAAGATGTAAAATTATAAATGAAGATCTCAACATAATATATGAAGATGTTGAAATAATATATAAAGATGTTGAAATAGTTTATGAAGGCGATAGAATAATTTATGAAGGTGATGAAATCATTTATGAAAGTGAGGAAACATTTTACGAAGGTGGTGACATAATTTTGACATTTTGTCGACATGTTATCACACTTTCTGATATAATTATCACGTAAATAAGTGTATGTATAGGTAGCTTGACCTTTACCGTGTACATTTCCAAATTACCAAAGCTTTATTTTTAACACCAACTTCCGTAAAGCAGTTTACAAAAAAAAACGTACGTCTTACCCTACTACTGTTAATTAGGACATTTATCACAGGCAACGTTATCATGTTGTTATGATAAAATGAAAATCTACAGTGTATGTGCATTCATTCTTTTTGAATGATGTAGTGTTAGCCCTAAGTCTCGGGACGTTTGGCCTACTGTCAAGCAGTTTGATGTGACCATGATAAAGTCATTACCGTCCAAAACAAAGTACGTAAAATTGGTATTCACACTTCTTCAATGTAGCCAGTGGTAATGAGTCAGACTTTCAGGGTCAAAACGTGTCTATCAACTCAAGTGTATAGTCCATCAAACTAAACCAGGAAACAGATCGAACTTTCAGTTTCTCACATATTTAACTTTCTACACTTGAAAAAGTTTTAAAACGACTTTATAGTAAAAACATGCACTAGTGTGGATTGTGATGTATACCAAAATTCTTAAACTGGGCTATGACTCTTTATCCTTTCCACTCTTTGCTAAAATTTGAATTCCACAAAAGATTTTTTATAATAGTTAACAGCGCGCCCATGTTATCCCAATTTTCAAGAAGAATGATCCTCTTATAAGGAGAATTAAAGACCAGGCAGAGTCCTACCTACTCTATCAAAACTGTTTTAAAGGATCTAAGATGACCAACTGTATTCTCTTTCCGATGTAGTTTTCATTTCTTTTCGGGAAGGGCTTTTGGTGTCATGCAGACTTAAGGCCTTGGACAATAACAAATACTTTAGGACTATCCTGATGGATCTGTCTAAGGCATTTGACTGCCTCCTTCATGGACTAATGGTGGGAAACTGCTGGCCTATTGGCTTGGTAGTCCATCTATTGACTTTTGCAGATATTTCAACAGTAGGTATTTCAGGGATCCATAGTTGGCCCTTTGTTTCTTGATATATTTACAATACCTGTCTAATTTATGCTAACGATAGCATCCTTTCCTCACATAATCGACAATCATGTCCTCTAATTAGTCAATGCTCTTGAGAAGGAGAGTGAAACTCATATTGACTGGTTTGGTAGTAATGGAACGCAAGCTTACCCAGACAAATCCCAGGCATTATGTTCAGGCAAATCTAGTCAAGCAATTCCTTCATTCAAAACAAGGTACCATGAGGCAATTGTGATAATTCGGTTAAATTATTTGGCGTTGACATTTATTATGATTTAAACTTTTATCTAAATATTTTCTAATGTGTGCAACAACTCTGCATTCTCAAGAGAATTACCTGTAACTTCACTAAGAAATGAAATATCGCTACTTTTAGATCTTTCATTTGTTCAAATTTTAATTGCTGCTCTCAAATCTTGGCATTTTTACAATGAGTAAAACACCATTAAATTACAAAAAAGTCAGGGAGAGGGCATTGAAAACTATTTGAACACTCCTTTATACAATGTTTTTGACCGTAACTATTGTTCTTTACTCAATGTCAAACGATTAAAGCTTGGATTTTGAGAATTCAAATTTTTTATCGCTATTTCTCAAGAAGCACTCGACAGATCTTCCTCAAATTTCATATGTTAATTCCCTTTGGTCCAGAGCCCGACTTCAGCATCTTTTCATTTTTGAACTGACCGGGAAAAAAAGATGATCACCAATTAGCCATTTTGGATTTAGAGAGTGTAAGTTTGTTATCGCTATTTATTTACAATAACCTTACTTTGAAAGAAAACTCTCAAAACTAGATGTATGAAATTTTAACTAAGAGTTACACAAGATGTTTTTGCTGTTGACAAGAATAAAGATCCATCAGCTAATCAATTAAGATAATAGATTTTGCTCATTGTGGTGGTTAATGCTCATATTTATTACAAGTGACAAGGTAAAGGTCACTTACAGCACGGAATTAGATGTCTAAGTCCGTGCTTAAAGGAATAAATGGTACCTGTAATGTTATGTCGTGTATGGTGTTTTAGATGGCATGGATAGATCAGAGAACACATGTGTATCAGCCATGACACTACTCTGTATTTATTCTCACTTCCGGTTACATACATATTACGGATTGACATAATCTATAGGAATTCCAGTAACGGAACGATACTACATCTCTCCCCTTTTTAGAGTTAGAATTATTAAGAGATTTTATATATAACAATTGCAATTTACAATCTGACAATTAAATTTAAGACTAGATATATATGAATTGACTAGAACAATGTTTATGATCAATGTCTGTATTATGCAATGTCTGTATACGTACTATGCAGTACCCAATAAACTTCAAAACTTTCAACATTGTATCTGACTGTTTTTTTCTTTTCACAACACAGTGTATTAACAATTAGAAATGGATTTCAGTTATCACTGACAAGACTCAGAAGTCTTAAAGACCAGCGGGGATTATTATGCCCCTAGCACAGCATGGTCATTTTTAAAACAATACATGATCTTTGAATCTGGAGTTAGGTTTCTTCTCCCTTGTGCTCCTTCTAGGTTGACTGTTCTGACCATGACCTTGACTGATATTGGTTCGGGTTGGCACAATCTGTGGTGACATGTTAGACCTTCCATATCTCCTTTCAGGCGATTCTGGTGATTCCACGGACGGCCACGGAATCTCCTCTTCCACAGATTCTGTGACATCCAGATACACTTTCCCTTTGAGACCCTCATTTACTTTTTTCATCCGCGATGAGTTCCTGGTCACGTTTCCTGTAACCGTTAACATCGGACCTTTTTTATAAATCACTGTCTCGGGTTTCGGCTTATATGTGGGTGAAAGTTTATTTCCTTTGTCGTCATTTCTGACTAGCACCGTATCACCAACACATATCTCCTTACTGTTGTTACAATTCCTTTCATCAGCGTAAGATTTCATAGCAAATTTCTTGTCACTATCTCTTTCTCTCACAGAGACATCTGTCGCTGATGTTTTCAACAGTTCATAGTTGCGCATACTGGGAAGTTTTGTCTTTGGTTCGCGACCGAAGATCAGACGGTAAGGCGTTTGTCCTGTAGTAACGTGTGGCGTGGCACGATACTGACGTAGAAATTTGTATATTTCCTGTTTCCAATTCCTGTTTTCAAGGGTAGCAGCGCGTACCACTTTCATGAGTGGCTTATTGAAAGCCTCAGCCTGAGCATTGGCCCTAGGCCACCGTGGAGTCACTCTCCTGTGATCGAACCCCATGCTTTCAGCATACCGCCGGAACTGTTCAGAGTTAAAGGGACTCCCGTTGTCACTCTTCACTATCTTAGGGTTTCCAAACAAACTAAGTACCTTATCAAGTACCGGAATTGTCGCGTTCGCCGACACAGAGCGTGTTATCTCTACCACCGGGTATCGTGAGTATTCGTCTATGATGACCAATAAATACTCCCCTGTTGGCAATGGCCCACAAAAATCCATACTTATGTTCTCCCAAGGTCCTGTGGGAAGTTCCGACATTTTCAGTGGTTCCATGCTTTTCTTTTCCGGTGTAAGGATTTGACAGGCCATACAATCCTTAATTAATGTCTCCACCCTGGCATCAATTCCAGGGAACCACACCTTTGATCGAAGGAATGTCTTAGTTTTAGCGATCCCCTGGTGCCCTTCATGTGCAACACTTATTGCTCTGTCTCTCAACATGACAGGTATCACAATTCTTGTATCCCTCAGTAGTATATTGTCTGAGTGTACCGTCAGTTCATCCCGGACTGCCCTTAATGCTGTCAACTCTTCTATGTCATACTTATCATCAGATCCCAGCTGTTTCATTTCATACCACCTCCCTGTCCTAGTATACTCTATAGCCTTTTGTAGAGTGGGACTTCCAAGAGTTGCTTCCCTTATCTCATCCAGTGATATGGCCTTTGGTACAGCCTCAGTCATGATGAAGTTTACATACTCCTCAGCTATCTTCTGTTCCTGTGAACTTTGTTTCAGAGGTCTGTCTTTAAGTGGGTGTCTTGACATGTAATCAGCTATATTGCTATCACCAGGCTCATACTTTATTGAAAACTTGTAGGGTTGCAACCGTAGACTCCATCGCTCAATCCGGAGACTTGGCAGCTTGGTCTTTTGCCAGATGTTCTCAAGTGGTTTGTGATCAGTGATCACAGTGAAATTTGACAGTCCTCGTAGATATAGGTCAAAGTGTTCGCACGCCCACACAACTGCAAGCGCTTCTCGCTCTATCTGACTGTATCGCGACTCAACTGACGTAAGAGCGCGACTCGCGTAACACACTATTTTATCCTGTACTAATACCGCTCCCAATCCAGTTGGACTAGCATCCACTCGGACCTCCACTGGCTTGTCTGGATTATAATATGCCATGACTGTGTCACTAGATAGGCTACGTTTCAGTTCAACAAAAGCTTTCTCATGGTTCTCATTCCAAGTCCATGGTGCATCTTTGTGTGTAAGCTCTCTCAGTGGTTCACAGATATCAGCATATCCTTTAATGAATCTTGCACAATAATTTGCCATCCCCAGGAAACTCCGCAGCTCCTTAACATTCTGAGGTTTCTCAAATTCATCTACGGCTCTCACTTTCTCAGTGTCAGGCGACATACCCTGTGCTCCAAATACTACACCAAAGAATGTTATTTTGTTCTTTCTGAATTCACACTTTGGACCATTTAAAGTTAGACCACTGTCACTCAGCCTTTGAAGTACTTTCTGTAGAGCTATATCATGCTCCTTCCTGTTCCGACCATACACAAGAATGTCGTCTGAGATGTTCCGTGCCCCTTCAATGTTCTGTATTACTTGGCGTATGGCTTCCTGAAATATCTCAGAGGCTGAAGATATACCAAAATTTAGCCTCTTGTATCTGTATATGCCCATGTGCGTGTTGAATGTTGTGATGTACCGTGACTCGGCCTCCAGCTCCAGTTGATGATAGCCACTACGCAGATCCAATTTACTGAATACTTCTGAACCATTCAAGTCCACAATGAGCTCTTCAATAGTAGGTAGAGTGTGTCGTTCCCTACATATGGCTTTGTTGGCTTCCCTCATATCTATGCATAATCTAATTTCATCAGGATTCTTTTTGGGGGGTGTCACAATAGGAGATATCCAAGGAGTGGGCTCACCATCAACCTTCTCAATAATATCCTGTTGTACCAATTTGTCAATTTCAGCCTCGACTTTATCCCGCAGGTGGAATGGCGTTTTCCTTGATCTCTGTGCTACAGGAGGCACATCTGGGTCTATGTGAAGCTTGACTTGTCGGTTTCGAAGCTTTCCTATCCCTTTAAATAGATGTGGGAACTCACTTTCCACGTTCTGTAGCTCCTGGCGAACCTGATTCACTTTTATTTTAATCACCGACAGCTTGCTGGCTGTAGGGTAACCCATGATAGAGCCAAGATTCTTCCCTTTCACAACATAGAACTCTATAATGTCAAACTCCGACTTGGTCTCGACATGTAAATTACAAGTCCCAAGTACTTTGAGAGTACCACTGTTACCATATGGAACTAGTCGTCCCTGGTTCTTAGTCTTCATCAGAGCGGGTCGTCCTATACAGTTATAGTCTGATTCGTCGAGAATGTTGACAGAGGATCCACTATCCACGAGGAGCTTAAGTTGTCTCCCCTCTATGTTTACATTTATGAATGGCCCTTTTACAGCATGAACATGTTCATCGTTACATTCTAGACTCACCCCATAGCAGTAACTATCATCACTGTCCTCCTT
Source organism: Chlamys rubida (assembly GCA_032359455.1). Taxonomy (NCBI): domain Eukaryota; kingdom Metazoa; phylum Mollusca; class Bivalvia; order Pectinida; family Pectinidae; genus Chlamys; species Chlamys rubida. The sequence continues at coordinate 9,964 of JAUMHH010209681.1, forward strand.
TGTCTCAGTGTCCACAGCGTTTACTTTCCTTTTATACCTGTTTCCATTTGTCCCTTTTTCCTTGGACTCCTTACACATTTTACGGAAGTGACCCTTCTTCTTACACCCGTGACACTCACGACCACTTGCTGGACATGGACCATCTCTATGTGGAAACTTACCTCCACAATTCCAACACGAATAGTTACTGTTTTGACGTTGCTGTCCTCTGCCTCGATATCCTCCTCGAGTATTACCATTATTTTGTTGGCCTCCCCGACCTCCTCTGGACTTCCGAGACACATAATTTACCGAGTGTCCTTCCATTGCCTGAGCTTGCGTATCGGAGAGTTCCATTGCTCTGCCGAGCCTGATAATATCCTCCAACCCTTTTTCCGGTTCCCTCAGTGCTCTTCTCCTGAGTTGATTTGAACGGCAATGTTGAATTAATTGTGACAAAATTTCTTTGTTTAATTCAGCGAAATCACAGTCTCTTGCCACTGTACGTAACTCAGTTACATATTCATCTAAGGATTGTCCCTCCTTTTGTTTACACGACCTAAATTTGTAGATTTCCATTTGTGTATTTTTCCTAGGACGGAAATAATCTTCGAGCACTTTTTTGGTATCCGCGTAGGACGTACCTGTTGCAGGGGTTTTCTCCGCGAGGTATACATCATATACTCTCTCACCAACATAATGCAGCAGCAATGCCCGTTTTCTGTCATCATCTTTCGCATCATCAATTTCCATTGCTACGAACAGATTTTCCAACCGACCAATCCATCGGTCCCACTTCGGGCCTGCATTGCTCTTATCACTGTCGATATCGAATGCCGGAAATACTGGCAACTGTTCCATGATCCCGTACTCGTCGCCAATGTGATGTTATGTCGTGTATGGTGCTTTAGATGGCATGGATAGATCAGAGAACACATGTGTATCAGCCATGACACCACTCTGTATTTATTCTCACTTCCGGTTACATACATATTACGGATTGACATAATGTATAGGAATTCCAGTAACGGAACGATACTACAGCTCCCTGTATAAAAATGAGGACGCGTCATGACAGTACACGGTGGTACGCGCGCACTAGCCGATTGCAGCTTTGGTGAAATAGGCATAGCAACCCGCCATAGCTCTTTGAACAAACAAGCAGCTTAACCACTGCGCCCCCGGTGTTGTTATTTGCTACTTGGGATAATTTCAAAAACATTCAAACTCCCTGAAAAAATTGCACAACCTCTAATGTACATACATGTACATTTCAACAGTAATCTACTTTATAGGTTTCAACCTCTGAAACATCCAATGAGGGACATCTCTCTCATTCAAAATTCCAATGAGAGAGAAAGTGCGGGAAACGCTCAATGTATCGAAATAACAAAAAAACATTCATTTGATTCAGACACACCTGTTATGATCATTACACACACACTGAAGTAACTAGCAAATCATTTGACAACAGGATGTAGATTTTAAGTTTGTGTGAGTTTGGACTTGAAGGAGGGAGTTTCTTGTGAGATTGATATTTGTTGGTCAAAATTGAGGGAGGATTGACAGCTATGCTATTTTAAGGTTCGTTTACAGAACAAAAAAAACAGCGGTTGGACACTCTACTTAAAGATGTTGTCCTTTGTATTTGTATTTGTATGCATCGTGGAAGAGTAAAGAGTAAAACAAACTTGTCAATTACACATGACAATGCCATTACAGGGAACTGTACTGATTCCGAACGACCAAGATTTTACCCATTCTCGATATCCAGGGGTCACGCTCACTTTCGCTCTCTACACCCCTGCCTGGAATAGCATAGCAAAATTGAAAGCATGCGCTATCTATTATATTGGTGTCAGGTAAAAAAAACAGACCAATCACTAGGCTAATATTTTTCCTTTGAAGAAAACAGAGGAGCGACGAACGACTTCAAAGCCAGTAAGTTTTATTGTTAAACGACCGCGAGATTCTTTTGATGTACATCAAAAGATCAAACTAGTATTCTTGTCTCGTCCACAAGGTGCTGCATACCGAGCCTTAAACTTTGCTATGACATAGTGAGCGTAACCCCTGGTATCGAGGATGGATTTTAGTATTACCCACACAGTTACGCTTCCCAGTTTGTCAGCATCCAGATTATATACCGGTAAAAATAAGATAATGCTGAGAAATATTTGTATTGGTTTTTATTTGCATCATTTAATAATTTCTGTTATATTATATTAGTTACATCAGGGATGTGTAATGTAACACATCCCTGGTTGCATGTACTAAAAAAAAAAAAAGCATGGTGAGTGTGTTCCTATAAATAGAACAGTGGCTACTATAATATACTAAAACAAAAAAGTCGGAACGAAGAAGGATTAACAATTAAATCCTAGTAAATTCTTAATGTTAAATTATATCATCTTCCAGATAAGAAAGCATTTTTAATTGCAACTGCATTCGCATATATTATACAAAACCATTACCTCAACGAGTCTCTGATTCTGCGTCATGTCTTTCCATATGACTGGTCCGTATCCATTTAAATCAGAATACAGAGGTGCCGACAAAACCATAATTCGAACTCAAGATTGATAAAACTAGGGCAAAAAGGAAAGTTTTATATGGAGAACTTTAAAAATGTACAAGGAGAATAAGACCATGTGTTTCGGAAGGATCAGCGTCTTCTGCTCCATGACACTCGCTATGTTATTCTCCTCGATGTTTTTGTATGCTTAATGTTTAGTATGATTGCTGACGATGGCGCCGATCAAAATTATGGCTATGTACGTGTTTCGTTTAAATGTTCAACTGGACGCTACAGAGGTTTTTTTCGGCGTAAGCCGATTAATTTCATGTTTGTATTACATCATTTCAAACGTAGCGAAGATCATGATTATGCCTTA
>JAUMHH010209692.1:0-12836 GCA_032359455.1 Chlamys rubida
ACTATATGTGTTGCCCCTCCCTCTATAGTGTGGACGGCCTGACTAGGAGCCCCTGTAATGAAGACTATATGTGTTGCCCCTCCCTCTATAGTGTGGACGGCCTGACTAGGAGCCCTCTGTAATGAAGACTATACGTGTTGCCCCTCCCTCTATAGTGTGGACGGCCTGACTAGGAGCCCCCTGTAATGAAGACTATACGTGTTGCCCCTCCCTCTATAGTCTGGACGGCCTGACTAGGAGCCCCCTGTAATGAGGACTATATGCTGTCCCCTCCCATGGGGAGAACGGCCTGACTAGGAGCCCCCTCTACTGATGACTATGTACGTAGTGACACCTATGAAACATCAGGAGATAGGTGACAGGTATGACAGTTTCACGTGATGACAAGTGGACAGTACATGATCGATAATATACCCAAGTCATAACACTAATATTTACGTTACGATAGCATGGCGATAGGACCAGCAGAATGTTGTCACATACCTGTTGATCGACTGACTTTCAGTCCGTAGTCTGTATGATTGTTTTCTTGTATTAGACTACAGTAGGCCTAATATCTGTTGATCATGTCATCTATGACCAATAGCCTGTAGTCCGTAGTTATACTATAGGAAAATATATGAAAATCAAAAAGGCTGATAGACAGTTGAACCTGATGACAATTACATAAATCAAATACGGATTACGTTTTTCTTCGTTACTATAACTGAACTCTTTCAATTATTTGCTCATTCTGTAGACATATAACTTGTTTCATAATTGTTGTAAAATGAGTAAAGCTTATATTTGATATTTACATTTTATTATTTTTTATTTTTTCTCCATCTCCAGATCGTCGACTTAATAGTAGAGAATTAGTGTTGTAAAACACAACAATACATAAATACACATGCAAAGGCAGTTTTTGTTTTACTATTTTCAATAAAATTATTTCACCTCCATAGAAAGTTCATGGAAAGCACCAAAGCAATCTTTCATTTTACTCTGAGAATCAGAACACTTGTATTATATCATATATCTCAACTTTACACACAATGTACCTCCAGCGTTTAATATGAGTTAAAAGGAACAATGGCTTGTATCTCCAGCGGTGCCAAAAGACAAAGCCGTTACAATCGCCGTGACCGACTTATTCGCCTGTGTATATCACCGTCAACTTGAAGATGGTCGAGATATTCGGTCCGATTAGATAGTTAACTCGCAAGGCAATGTGATAATATCTCTCGAGTTGCACGCGAGTGTATATGTAATGATAAACGGTCCTGGTTTGGTCAAATATACATTTCAAACTGAAACTAGGTGTGTTAGTTCAACAGGTAAATAAACCGGTAGCTGAAATAGCATTGGGGCACCGCCCACCGAATAGCATTCGTGTTTGTCGCCAGAGGTCGCTTCAGTTGGCGCACCTGTATCAGGTATACACTAACATCGGGTGGCAGCCATTCCATGCACACTCTGTTCGTTAAAGTCACTCCTGTTTGAAGGCGGATTGTTTTTTCATAAATTAGAAGAGGGATATACTCGTTTTCTCCTGTAACAAGTTGGCTTCAGGGAATGATGCCACGGTAGATGATTTTGTAGGTAAGTTGACGTGTGTGTCGTGTCTCGGACGGTGTAGGCCTCCGACTGGCTGCACTGCCGCGCCTGCTGGTCAGCATCCGGTTTCTGCTGAAGTGTAGGAGGGCAAGTTTTAAGTTTGTTTCCATGTAACTTAATAATTTTACAAGAATGTGTGCTTATGCAAAATTAGTGTCATGTAACCATCTTTCATGACGAGCAGTAGTACTGCGTTGACCTTGTTTATAATTTGCGCTACAAGCGCGCGCGTGTGTTCAGTGCTGTGGGGGACGGGCACAGTGTATACTCATGCATGGTCCTTGTTACAGTTGACTGGCAGTGTCATTGGGGAGGGTGTCCACGAGATGTACGTCTTATTAAATACTTCTCATTACTAGTCTTATTGAGGGACATTCTTCATTTTGTATGTCAGAGTGTGTGGAAAAGTTTAATGCTCTAGTTGTATAAATGATAACAATTGCAGATCAAGGTTGGGGTGGGACAGGGCATGCAAGATGCATTTAATATAATTTGCAATATCATTATATTACTTCACTATTTTTTCTTGTAAACAGCCATCCCCCTTAATCCAAAGTTGAGCGTGTCAGAGATATTACTGAAAGCTGACCACAGACTTATATAACAATCTAATTCCGTGAAGCTGACCAACGATCAGTACAAAAAATCCTGCACTTGGTCTTGTTGAATTAGTTAAGTTATATACACCATCTTATTAATTGCCGCCTCCAAATATATTTAGTATACTAAGATATCTAATGTTTACTATACATTGAGCTGAAGAAAACACTGTTTAACCTATGAATATTCACTGAATAAATTCAAAAAGAAAGGTGGAATAAAGTAAGCCAGGACATAGTGAGGTTTATGATATCATTTGATGTGTTTGTTCACCCTAATTTATTGGTCCTTATAATCCAGTCTACACATTTCCACAAGTCCTTGAGAAGTGTTTCACCAGTGTACAGCAATTCTACAGGGAACTGACATACCTGGCCTTTATAGACACTGGTATAACTGTCCCCACCAGTCCCCAGTGTGTGTGTGTGTGTGTGTGGGGAGGGGGGGGGGGGGGATATATTGAGAGGCACCTGTGATGTCTGTCTATAGAACTACTGTATATTAATGATTGGTATTTACACTTGAATCTGTTCTATGTTTATATTGGCCTGTCACTGCCCCATCCATCAGCCCTACTGCAGTAGACCAGTGGCCCCTTGACACTATTGATGTGTGTGTATCGTACAGCCCAGCCCATGTATATAGAATATTAATATCAATGAGTGATTGTTTATGGCCGTTGTAAAACCAGTTGGGATAATTGGTAGACAGTTTAGTAGGACCATTGTGACTCCTACATTTTTTGGTGACCTAATGTTTCATATAGATATAGATATATATATTGATTAATACAATGACAGAATTTTAGGTGGGGGTAGGGGTAATGTTATCCATCTATAAATACAGCAATGGCACAAAGTCTGTCTGATGTTTACCCAGTATCCAGCTAAAGGATCCTTACTGACTGTCCTCATTATCAGCACTCTGACCTGTATGTTCTCAAGAACTAAGACTGACCATCCTTACGCTTGGTCAGGTGTACCCCACAAAGACTGAACATTCAGACCCAGAATGGCCAAATGAACCATACCAGAATTTGCTGTCATTAACCTTGGTCAGTTGAACCAAGAATCATCATCTTAGCCTCAGTCCATTGAACCTTACCAAGAATCACCATCTTAGCCTCAGTCCATTGAACCTTACCAAGAATCATCATCTTAGCCTCAGTCCATTGAACCTTACCAAGACTGAACAGTCAGACCCTGTATGGCCGTATATGAATCTGACCATGACTAAACAAATGGAATTATTGAAAAAAGTGGGGTCTTTTTGAAATGCTATGCTTCAGAAGGATAAGGGGATATATGGTATAAATGCTAATCCTGAATTGCCTTAACTTTTTCAGGATAAACATTGTATTAAAATCTCTCTTAATAGCATTTTTTGGTTGTTGACTAAATAAAAGAGACCACACTTCTATAAATCATACACATAATACAAAACATCCTTGGTATGCCCACCAGGCACGAAATCATGTGTTTCTGAAATTCCATCCGTTTTTAAGGTAGATGGTATATCAGCGACTAGTATAGATGTTGTAGCACTAGGTGTGGAAGTAGATATTTTACATACACCTAGGTCAGTAAAGATTAGAGAGGAAAGTTTGATATTATTTGCTTTTAACCTGGAGCGTCTTTGAATAAGGGGATAAGCCACACTTAATCAAACATGGTGTAAAATGCTATCCAAGGTGACTTCCTGTAAGGATTAAATAATCGTTTACAATGCAGGAATGTTGAGTCATGCAGACCCCCTTCTGCAATGTGTATTAATTGTAGAGTTGGTTTTATCCTACTACACATTTCACATCAATGTTTACAATTCAATTCACCTGGACGGGTCTCGTAACAGGTAAATAATGCAGATTTCAGAGGCATTCATCCAGATTCAACAAAGTAGAACATATCGGTGAAAAGGGATTTTAACTTGAAATTTTTGAAACCATTCAGTTTAAGTATGTTTTAGAAGATAATGAATTATTTAAGATGATATCATAGTTATATTTATAAATCGGAGACAAAAATGTTGAATCAGTGAAGGACGAAAGGAGTGGTTTCAGGTAAACCTGTCTGAGGTAATTGGTGGTTTTACAACAGGTGGAGGTGTTCAGACACTATGTATAGAGCTGGTTTACAATACCTTTTCTTTATGTGCAGTTGTTAATTTATTATTCTCCCAGTGCTGCGTTAGTACCTGTATTAGCTACGTGTGTCCCTTGCAGAACTCTCGTAAGGTACATGCAATCCCATATATACCCAGTCATAGTCTTTACTATTATGATGTCCCAATCGGATGACAACATTTCTTTATGACCTCACAATGAGTCGAGTGTCAAAATATCATTCGACTGACAATGATGATCTTGCTGTCGGCAACAGACACTAACCCAGGGAAATGAGGAGTATTACACAAGCTAATGTCATGACAACCTCGTGCTATTAAAATTGAGATGTACCATGTATCCTTTTTCGTCAAAATTTTAGGGAAAAGTCTGGGAAAAAGAATGTTACGGATATGGAAATTCTAGACAGAATTTGGAGTTTTAGCACCTTACGTAGTATCTGTGTGCACGTGGTAGCTCTTATAGTAATGCTTTGATTTTCATGAAACTGTTTTACAAGTGAAAAGCCGGTACTTAATTGTTATAACAGCACTTCCACCTTTTCGCCTCGTTCCATACATTTTGGGGTTGGGGTGGGGGTATTGACCGCAAATAAACCCATCTCCAAATTTTGGATTACTATTGTGAATTTGTCAGCACCGATTAATGATTTGCTTTCCATGCAAAACAACATTGATGTCATCATGACTAGGACCTTACCTGTAATCTTTGCGTCTCTGATCCATATTGTTTAAAAAACCTGTTGAATCATTACCACGGTATGCTATAACACATTAACACTATATGTCAGCTGAACTAGTGATGACGTGTTTAGTTTTTCCTGCATTTTAATTATCATTTATCAGCATTTGAGGGAATATGAAGGTTGAGTAGTTTTCTCTAGTGTGTTTTACTGATGTCTACAAGTTATTAGACAGTCGTCATTTTTGGCCACGTCGTTATCAGACCCCACACTGCATGGTATGGAAATTTTGAACTTGGAATTGGTTTTAAGTATTTGTATGGCCCAGGTATATGGTACACATTGGATGCTTGATGCTAGTTATTATTTTGTTCATTGTGAGCATTTAATGTTTTCTGCAAGGAGGCCCAGAGTTGTGCAACAGGACCTGATACCATGGGAATGTCTACAGAAGACATTGGTAGGAATGTAGGACCTGATACCATGGGAATGTCTACAGAAGACATTGGTATGAATGTAGGACCCGATATCATGGGAATGTCTACAGAAGACATTGGTATGAATGTAGGTAGTTCCACCCACCATCTGATATCTGTGTGTGATTAAATGTAAAGAATATTGAGCAAAAGAAAACATTTTGTCGTTCTACCCTAATTTTTTGAGAGTCGAAAGCAGAACCACAACAGTTCGGTTGTTTGGCTTTATAAGACAAGTGTACACTGAATTGTGTCATATGTTAGGAATGTTTCATGATGAGATCAAGAAAACACTTACATATTGAAGCATCATATTCTTCATCAGTTTGGCTGTAGAATTGAATACATATAGTGTCTTGGGTAGTTAGTGTAGCATATAATTGTTTTTTTTACCTCCAGTATAAAAAGAGTTACGTAAGCTCAACTGCCGTTTCTTTCGCAGGTCTGGTCTACCTGTTTCTTTCGCATGTCTGGTCTACTCGTTTCTTTCCCTGTGTTGATTGCTACCTGACCCATAAACCAGGTAATGGATACAAATTGTACGAGGTAGAAAAGGGGTGGGGTCCACCTGATCTCTGGAGGGATCTAGAACTTTAACCTGTCAATGTTATGGAATGTGGGCTGTGTTAAAAATACACATCTCATGTATAAACTATACTCATTGGGGTGTGAAGCTCAGTACATACGATGTCCTACCAAAACAAAGACGTGACCCACAAAGCCAGAGTGTAAATTGGAATCCCGTGTACCCGATAGTTTGTGTACCCTGTTCGTGTACTGTATATATGGACAGGCACCACACATATATATATATGGGCTTCCATTATCTTCTGTTAAATATCTCGGCTAAACCTTTGTGATTAAATATCTCGGTTAAATGTTTGAGATTATTTTTGAATTTGATCTTCACTTTAAAGTTTTTGTTGTTGAAATATTAGTTTGATACATGATAGTCCAGTTTTCGATATAGTTAAATTGTATAGATTCAACTTTAAACTGTTTTAAATGTAGTTATGAAATATTTCGTATTTGAGGATAGTTGTGTATATAATACATGCATATCTAACTTTACAGATATGTATGCATGCAAGATCTCTTTCATTTTGACCTTGAAAAGGGTGAGTGAGCAGTGAAATAAAAGTGAATGCCTTCCTTGTCAAGTACATACCTGAGACAGGTAGATTTACATGTAGTTAGACTGTGTGACACGTACATCTATACCGGACAAGATTCTTACCTGAGTAAATTACTATTTTATATGCATTAACATAACTGTGGAGAACACCCTGCAATTGTGTAACTTTTAACTTGCTGGTTTTTTGGAGTACGCGGAGTTTGATAGTGTAGAGTACACTGGAGGCCTGACACTGCATGTGGTTGTCATGTGGTTGTCGTAGACACAGTCCTGACAAAGATTTATTATACAGACAAACCTCAAGGTCACACATGCACTGGCATGTCAAACCAAATGATGCAACTGTTTTAAAAAAAAAATCTGCAACAGAGATTTATTGCAGTTGCAAATGTAATTTTTTGTGTGATAGCTGTCTGTGTCTAGGCTTACAAAGCTGATGGTGCATGTGAGATTTTCACAAAAAAAGCAATATAGTCAGATATATTGTACATTACATAACAAATATCATTACGTTTGTAGGGATATCATCAACAGTTACTGTTTATAATCTGTCAAGTTATATACAGTAGAACAAAATTCACACATGCAAGTGACATATATTTGAAGACTGTAACATTTTCCAAGCAATATTTGTCTATTCTTTAGTGGCTGTAGTTAGTGTTGTGATACGTATACAGGGACCTGAATGTTCACCCTTTCGTTTAGCTGGTCCCTCAGCACACCTGATACCCTCTCTGTAAGGAATCCTTCCTCACCCCAAACATTCAGTGTGGCAGGTCACTGGATTTCAAGAGGCGAAATATTTCTCATTGATAAGGGGAATATTTATTTACAAGTTGGCCCATATAGGATTATCAGCTGATCTAGTCATGCCTGGGGTGGTGTTGTTCTGGGCTGTCAGTGGCACTTTGTCAATGGAGGCCCTAGCCTGCTGGCTGTGTGAATGCATGTGTACAATCAGTGATTAGTGACTTATAATGCAGTCGACCATTAGGTAATACTACAAACTGCTCAAGGTAAGTACTGCACATAACAATAAAAGTTTTCATTGATCATAATTCCATATAAGGTTATATAATAAACATATCGAGTCATTTGATATTCAGTTGATAAATATGTTCACTTTATTTAAGTACCTTTGTTTTAGGTTAAAAATAGTTTATCTAATCATGAACATGGCTAAAATATCCTTTTTCATTTCAATTTGGTGTTCATCTTGGGTAAAGAAATCAGAAATATATAATGCAGTGCTTTTTTTTCAATATCATGAGTCCGTGTGTTATTACATGAAATATAGGTTGACATTAATAGAATGCTGTTTTCTGTTAAAATACCTACTTTTAGTAAAAACATTGAAGGGAGATATGTACATTTACATTTCCACTGCAAGTTCCTTTTTGAGCATTACCATAAGAGATTGCGTTCATAGGATTATGAACACAATTGGAGCATCATTTCAAACTTCAATCTCCTCCCGCCTCGAATAACATATGAGACAACCGCTAGAAGCAAACACTTTGATGACATTAGGCTGTTCCAGGAATCTCGTTTACACTGATGACACAAACACTTCAATATTGGAAATATCAGGGAATATCTGTATTTAGGTCAATAATTAAAAATTTAGAATGTAAATATAAAGATTGAACAGCGTTTTTTCAATGTTCATTCTGGTATGAACGCAAATCGGTTTCATATGTATTCACCTAGCCCTATTGTAATTAATTGATACAACACAATTTCAACCATATTTATGAAGGGGTGGGGGTATAAGTTTTGTTCGTTAAGTTCGACTTTAGGTGTGTGTCATTAGAATTTTTACAAGCATGATGTGGACAGCTGCAGATTAAAATTTGTATGTGATGCATAATAAAACAGTTAGTGTTACAGTACGTGGGGGTGTTCTGACCCCATATTGCCACACAACTTTTAATTGAGTTCTTAAAAGTTGCCGTTTTTCCCCCAATATTTTAATATGACTTTAATTAAATTAGGTTTCCCCTGCATCTAAACAGACCTGGACTGTCTGAGAGTTTTCCTTCTGCTGAAGTATTTTGACACGACTGTAAATTAGGTTCTCCTTGCATCTGAACAGAACTGGACTGTATGTATAAAATTTTCATTCTGTCCCTATAGTAATTATTGTGACATTGAAAATAATTTGCCCCTAACAGTTTGCTGGTTATAGCTGGAGAATGACCTACATCAAAACAAGAAGATAGGATGTGGGTAATAGGATGACACAGAGTTTTACTTAAATGATAAATAGTACACCTGTTTCCTCCTTAAAACAACCTCTTATATAGCATTATTATGACAAATGGTTCCCGATGACAAATGGTTGTACATGGCTATATTTTACAAACCAGTGGTCAGTTTTTTTGTGATGTACAGTTGTAACACCTTGTAACACCTGACAGGTACACATTTGTGCCCTGATTAGGGAAATCAGTAGGTATGTGTGGGACACAAAGCAGACTGTGTTACTACACTATGTCATTACTGACAGGCCAGGCGGCTCCTCATAAATCTCCCCTTGTCCAGGCCAGGCTGACTTCAACATACTGTCGAGCAACAAATTCAAAGTAAATCTGTGGACAGAGGGCGAGGGTAAATTTGTCGGAGCCAATGTAGGGGGGATCATGTATATTTTCATGGTTGTTAATATGACAGGTAGTTTATTGATCAAAGTTCATGGAAGTATAAAAGGGTTACATGGACAGATCATATAACACAGGATGGTCGTGATCAGAAATCCTATAGAATTGAAGTAAAAGTAAACAAAACTACATACAGAAAAAGAGAATACTGCATTAATATAATATTAAGGACTGTGAAACCAGCTGTCAATACAAATCAATAGACAGGTAATTATAATACAAATCAGTCAATGGAAAAGTAGGAATCTGTCGTTTGGACAGTTGGCCATGGTCACTGTCAGATTTGAGTTAGTTGTGGAAAAGACATACTTTACATAATTTTTAATATTTTCATGGGGGACTAAAACTGAGTGGATAAGTTATCTAAAGATAAGTATTTTCCTCCCTATCTGATATGGAATTTGATGAAAAATTGTTGGACTGGATTGTTCTCAGTGTTGTAAGAATCCCCGACTAGATACAGTTTAACAGGTGGTTAATAACCGTTGAGACGTGAGGCTATGTAAACCGGAGCATTCTCACCTACACTTGTTCCTACATATTTGTCATATTTCATCAACAGGTCTTTGTGGTGCTTTCATCCATGAATTGTGTCTATAGACGTAAAATAAGATAAATGTACTCAGTGGGTCACTGGCTTAGTAAACAGGAGTCCAACGCTGGTCTACCTCTACGCCAAAACTGTCAGCCATTTACATTTGAGGCCATTTACATTCAACGGTAATCTCTCGGGTGATTGTATGGGAATGACAGCATGCCTATGTTGTGTTCTAAATGTAGGTGTCTTCCATTTGTAATAGATTCTTATTATATGGAAATGAATAAAATCAACAAATTAATGGAAGCTTTATGATAATTTAAATTTTACCTTGTCCTTTGCGGAGATTTAATTACCAAATGAGAATTTATGCTGGTATTAATCTTACAGTTGATGCAAATTTTTAACATAGAATAATCTCTATGCAGATATTTTTACAATCTAATGACCTTTTCCTACTTAAATGTCAATTCAGTAATTCAGTATTTGATTGTTTGACCACCCTGAGGACATATTCTATACTGTCCAATTATGCAAATGATGCCATAATTATCAAATAACAGTTTGTGAAAAATGGTACCTTTATAGCATAGTGTTTTAACCATTAAAATAACTGATATTGTTTTGTATATAGTATAATTTGCTGTTTTACCTCCGCTGTAAAGCCAATATCATACGGTCAATGACGATGAAAGTTATGTCAGGAAATGTTCTCTTGATTGATCAGGTAAAACATGGTGTTTACTTGTATCTCAAAGTAATTCAGAATTATTGTAGCATGCTATTTGATCCTGTATTAGAACTGGGAGCACTGACCTCGTTACCTGTGTTTGTACAGGTAACACATTTACGAATTCGTTTTAAGTACAGGTGAGATGTCCAGCCGAGTAATGAGAAATAGACTGTGGCCCAGTATTGTCGGTCAGATCTTACCTATATTATTGGGTTTGTATTAGAGGATAGGTAGGTAACAATGTTGGAATGCTCGGAAATGTGAATGACTTGTATTTTCAAATGTGTCTGAAACAGGTGCTTTTTCTGTTCTCCGATGAGTTACATATGATTTGTGTTAATGAAAAGCGTAGTAAATAATCAAAATACCTCAAGTTTAAATTTCAGTTTACTTCATTAAGTGTTTAATTACAGTATAGGAGACATGTTTCTTCGTTATTTGTTAGTGTGCAATTGACTTCCCGTCCATACTGACAGGCGAGGTCGTGCAGACAATACCGTGACGAGTTCAAGTAAATCGCAGTATAATTATATCGTAAGTACTACTAATTCTATATATGGTATTATATCAGGGTAGTCGGGTTTATCCTTAAAACCACAGCCCTATTAATACCCAACTGTATGTCTAATGTCAGCAAAACCAGTTTGGCACCCGGTCAACACCACATTGTGTAGTATATGTATGTAGGTTGGATCAAATTTCAAAACAACAGATCGAGATTTTGAGTTTTGATTGGGCCTGGTAATCTGTCTCGGTATGCAGGCGTTCGTCAGAATCTTAACAGAAATCGTTGTGACCTTACTAACTTGTCAACACTACTATATCCAGTAACAATGTGAAGTACACTGTGATTTAAGTGCTGGCCTTTAAGATTTCTGATAAGAGTAGATTGGTGATCGGGCAGTGTATAACCACAGATATAATTCAATATTTACATTGGCCGGGGTTTATTGGTCAATTGTTACAGCACTGCGTTGATTAACAATCTTGTAAGACAAATAGTCCTGAACTGTAAATAGATAATTGTAGTTGGTTAACTGATTTGAATTAAATCCCATATTTGATTCATTGCTTCTAGTTCTAAGTTTGGGTACAAACATTACCAGCTGTGTGATTGGTGCAGAGACATGGATGCAGATCTATAGGTATCGTGTGGATCCACGTCTCTCTGATCATTTCAGCCATGATAAGATAATAGAAAAATTCAATGGACCACTCGATCACTAGTCACTACTGGCTTGGATTTGTATACACGAACCTCCCAACTTTTAGACAGATGTTCTACCAACTCAGAGCTATCTGGTTGTTACAGAAATAAATTCATTTCAAATCTGCCACAATATTTCCACATCCACCAGAGACTAGCCAGTGTTCCCAGAAACCCCCAAATGAGAGGTTAATTTTTCACCCCCAAATGAGGGGTTTTCACCCACAAAACGGTTGGTTGTACTACCAGTTTTCAAGAATAACCTATGTAACTAAGAACTTAGGGGTACAGAATCTCGAAAATGTATCAAATATATACCCCTAAATCTAAAATTCAGTGGAAACACTGCTAGCCGCTCAGTCTTTGTCGTGGAAACCCACTAATTATTTACATCCCATACAAGTGAACCAGGTACATCGAACAAGGGTAAATGAAAGGAACAGAGAAGAACAGGATGGGAACTAGTAATTGATTGATTCCTAGGTCTCCAAACTCTTAAACAGATGATGTTCTACGAACTGAGCTATCTGATCTGGTTATTGCTGATCGACCCAGTCAAGATCCCCTATATATATGTGGTAGCATTATTACTGTGCTGTACGTGTATACCTATACAAGCTACTGTTGTTATCAGTTAATCCTTTTATTAGATGCTAATTAGTGGTAAGGATTTGCATCATTGATTTCTTATAGATAGATCTGAAACCCTTCCAGTTTTAATGATATCGCATTTAGATAGTTATTGATCTGCTTGTGAAAATTTACTGTCTATAACGTATTCGAAAATACGTTTTGTGTGTTTACACGTGTACAAAGCAAATCCCTGGCTGAAAATCATTATCTGTAACAATAGATTTGGGCTATTTTGTGATAGCAATATCTAGTGGAATCAAAGGGAAAATATTCCAGGCCTTATAGATTAGAGCTGACTATAACATATAGCTGGTACATAGCCCTAATAAGGCCGACAGTCATACCTAGATTGATGCTGGCTGTGATACAGGTACGGTGCCCTAATAAGGCTGACAGTCCATACCTAGATTAATACTGGCTGTGATACAGATATGTGGGCCCTAATAAGGCTGAC
>JAUMHH010209703.1:0-12835 GCA_032359455.1 Chlamys rubida
TTTGTTCATGTTAAAAACAAAATCAACTCTCTGTATAAATATATCAGGTGACCGTTAAGGCCCATGGGCCTCTTGTTAAAGATAAAACGCATGTTTATTCAAAGGAAAAGCTTTTACACTGACCTCTTTTCAGTAAGATACACCCATTTTACACATCTACACAACATACCTATATAAAGTGATATCTCAGTTCTCTTAATTAAGAAGGTTACAGAATTAATTAAGGCATGACTTTTCATGCAAACGTATTTTGTCAATCGTGTCTAATTTACATTTACATACATTCTAATAAATAGCAAACAATAAACATATCATGATGCTAATATAGCATAATCTGGAACAGAATGAGTTAATTAGGGTAAGAAATCTACTTAGAACGTACCAGATTCAGGTTACAACAGAAAACAATGAAATTCTAAGACAGCTGGTCCAATAAGCAGCAATTATATGGCTAATGCTTTTGTGTTTAAAGTAAGAAAGCAGTCCTGAAAGTTTCCTCCGAGTTTAATGGCAAGATTTAACAGTGTGAAATAGAAAACAATTCTGAGTAAATACAATTAATCTGCGTTAAATTACAATATTATCATGTCAAGAACTAGATTCTTGATATTTTCATCAATATAAATACATATTTTGACTTGATTTATTTCAGATACAGTTAGGGGATTACACAGAACCACCCGATCGTAAGACAAGTGCTGTTGGGGGTATCCGTCGTCCTAAACCCGAGGAATACTCTGATCCATATGATACCGACAAACTACTGCAGGGTAAGTGCTTTCTGTACATATTAGTCTGCATAAAAATGTACATAGATACCTGACTTTATCAACACCTTACTATACTGTAAGTCTGTTTAAGATGTGCTGTGAAACCTGACTTTACCGACACCAGACTTTTTAGATCATCATAGAGATATACTGCTAAACCTGGCTTTACTGACACCTGCATGTAAGTCTGTATAAAATAAACTACGAAACCTGACTTTACCGTCACCTGACTATTAAGTCTGTATAACATACCACGAAACCTTTCTCTGAGGATTTTTTCTGAAGCAGTTTTCGTGAGTTTCACGCCAAAATCATTAGATATGGCATGTAGGTTGTATGAAATACACTGTGAAACCTGGCTTTACTGACACCTGACTATGAATCGGTATGAGTATACTTTGAAAGCTGAATTTACCAACACCCGACTATAATTTTGTGTAAAATAACTGCGAAACCTGGCATTACCGACACCTGACTTTAGGTCTGTGTAAAAGATACTGTGAAACCTGGCATTACCGACACCTGACTTTACCGACACCTGACTATAGGTCTGTGTAAAAGATACTGTGAAACCTGGTTTTACCGACACCTGGCTTTACCGACACCTGACTATAGGTCTGTATAAAATATACTTTGAAACCTGGTTTTACCGACACCTGACTATAATTTTGTATAAAATATACTTTGAAACCTGGCTTTACCGACACCTGACTTTAACGACACCTGACTATAGGTCTGTGTAAAAGATACTGTGAAACCTGGCTTTACCGACACCTGACTTTACTGACACCTGGCTTTACCGACACCTGACTATAGGTCTGTGTAAAATATACTTTGAAACCTGGCTTTACCGACACCTGACTTTACCGACACCAGACTATAGGTCTATGTAAAATATACTTTGAAACCTGGCTTTACCGACACCTGTGACTTTACCGACACCTGACTATAGGTCTGTGTAAAAGATACTGTGGAACCTAACTATTTTTCACTAGTGAAGTTCAAATGAAGACATCCATTAAAGATTGCAGGTAGATTTAAATTTCAGCTGCTAATATCATTATATAAAGGTATTTAAGAATTTGACTGGTTAAAGATTAGCTTAGAACTGAAAAGTGTCTATTCAATAATTTAGCTTTTTAGCCCAATTAACAGTTTGACATGGGCGGCTAAATATAACTATTCTTCCTTTGTGCTTGATACAACCTTACACCTGGCACCTGCTGTATACCCATAGTATAAACTCAGGCGTCACACCAACCAGGACAGATGTACAAAACAAATACAGAATTCTCCTCAACCCCTAACCCCCACTCTAACGATCCGCACAGTGTGTAGAGCATCTTTTACCAGTATTAATTAGCGATTAGACTTGGAGTGTTACACTAATGAGGTATTGTGTACAGGCAGTTTTTGTTTTACAAAGAAACACAGGGATGAAGTGGTACACACATTATCTGGAGTAGCCCGTCTAGAGTACATGTAAATTGTTATTTATGTGGGCAGGCAAATCCAATTACAACTCCTACAATCTCCTTCAGACTTCATCTGCTGTGAGCGTTACGAGATCCTAATAAGCATCCTAATCTGTGTGAGAAAGAATCTGTCCTGCTTTGTCTGGTCGACAAATCTTACTGTCGTCAAAATTGGAAATAAAGGTTAACATATTCAAGCATATAGTGCATCTGCCCTAAATTATAAGTGCACTTCAAAAATAGTTTATAGAAAAGCAGAATTCATGCATATTTATATACTGAGGTGGCCTGTACTTCCTCAATCGGTTCTGTTTGGTCGAAATACATGTAATTACAGACAATAATTTAACTTCCCTACAGGACAAATTCAGTCAATCTGGGTATTAAATATTTGCCTGCATAATGGTAGCCTCCTAAGGCTATTGATTTCAAAGATGAGCAGACTTTATGCATATTTGATGATAAGTTACGCCACTTCCTCAGTTGTTTGTCATTTTTCCAGACCAAACATTTTCTTTTGATGTACATGTTTCAGCTTAATTTGGTGTAGGATTATAAACGTCAGTTTCCAGGCCAAGCTCTAAGTTGAGACACAATTTTGTGTGTGTATACCAGGTATATATATAATGCGATAACATATATTCCTCAGTTCTATAATAAGTAGATATTTCTGCACATAAGGAGATGTTGCTACGTTCATGACCATCAGTCACAGTGGGGGCCATTAATTCTACAAAATATAGTTTGTTATTTCTTCATTGAAAATGAAAGCATATACATTTATATTTCACAATGAAGATTAATTAACTTGTTGTGATACTGTAAGTTACAATTTGATTACTGTCCATTATTTCATGTAGAAAACGTCAAACTTTTAAATGTTCTAATTAATTGGTGACTAATTGATTAGTGACAATGTATATGGTAGATGATTAGTTTTGACACAGTGTTGATAATGATTCATCGGCTACGTTGTACTTTGTACAGGATGATATAACCGTTACCTACCCACCTATCCTTGATCATCGGGGTTTGTTGTAAACATCAATACATAGTACAGGGCATGAGGTACATACGAGACCAGCTCCGATGTGAGGGTGTATACGTCGTGAGGTTAAGAGGTTTGAAGTGCTTTAGGAGATCACATGTCTACTATAGGTTCCGCAGCTCTTTAATTCGTGACAAATTCAATAATCTTTGTTATATCAAACTTCATTGTTTGTCTTTTCTGTCCTTGTATTGTTAATATGGGTTGATTTCTTCGCTGTGACACTGTGGGTGTATATCAACATGAAGAAGGAAGCTTCCCACATATTGACCGGCTATCTTGGTTTCACGTGAGGAAGGGCAGCTTAGAGGGAGGGTTAGTCTGGATATCCTTTTGTTGTGTAACTTATTGACGTAAACATAATTATATCAGGATGTGACAGTGCATTGGAGGATGTAAACTTACACGTTTGTAAGTTAAGTCTTTCCGAGCGTAATTTGCGACCCTGATACAGGCACAGCTAACATTTTTCCTGGTGTGACTGACAGTAACATAATGTTACCTGCCGGGAAGAACACCAGTCTTCTGTTACAGGATCATTTTCCCAGGGATAATTCTGGAAGGGGATTTTTAACCATTGACCTTATCTTATTACAAATGGCCTCTCATGCAAATTTGTTTTAGGATCAGTTTGGTACATGTAGTCAAAAATCATTTTGGAAATACAGTATATACATTCTGTATGACTGAAAAAGATGGTTTAAAATTAACACTTCTCTTTAGATTTATCTGAGCATCATCATGAGCTTTCCTGAATGAGAGTACATACTTGTACAGCTGGGTAGACTCTAGAACAATTATTTAAATGTGCTTCTAGCTTGCTCATAGTAAAAACAAATACACTGTAGGCTGCTAGTGCAGTTTGAACCTTTTCTCAGAATAAACCAGTTGCTCATCAGTGCTCTTATATAATAAGGACACATATATACATCTACAAATAGGTTTTAGAGAGCCAGAAATGGTGGACACTTTGAGATCATTGGCTTCAGATCACCTCCATATAAATCATGTGCTAAGGGCAATAACTCTCACTGGCTGCCAGCATTTCCTTCGGTTGCTTCTCGATTGAAATGCAACTATAGGTTAAGCTTCAAGAAACATTTATTAAAGGTACCTCTAAAGAAATGTTAATTAATATTATTCCACAACATGTTCAGTGTAAGTTTATTTACATAAAGTTGATTCAATAGAATTTGTATTTGTCTTAAAAGACTCAATCAATTCATCACCCTATGAGATTAACAGAAGCATGTTCAGTCCTTATATTGTAGAAATCTTTATATGTGTAAGGTGCATGTAATTATATGTCTATGAACACAAGATATACAATTTTAATGTAGCTGACAACATTTTTCTAGGAGTTGATTTGGTTTGTATGGCATCAGAGATTTTTTTCTATATTGTTGTAAAATTTATTAAAAAAAACTGTGCAATAGTTGTGGATATTTAATTTTGTTGCTGTGATGATCTAGACTACTTGCTACATTTTCATTGATTTTCAGGCCATTATGACTAAGAAGACCACAGTTGTAAGGTGATAGCACTATATATATACTCTGACAATGCTGCAGAATATGATGATTGTTAGTCATAGCAGTCAATAAACATCATACATACAGGCCTAGTCATTCAGTTAGCTGACAGGTTGCTAGTTACAGGTGCCAAAAGTAAAGTGTATTAAAGGTAACATGTGATTTTAATATGAATTAAGTGTATTTGGGATTTTTTATCTTCATCTTGGCCAGACAGTTAAATATGAGTAATGTGTGCAAGTAAAATGGGAGATAACTCCTACTATAACAAACTAGAAAGAATGTTTAGTTTTCTGTTCAAAAGTGTTCTTATTAATTCCTGCGCAATGGTTTATATGCTATCAATACATACACAAATGCCATTGAGTATGAAAACATATTCAGGCGTGCTGGTTTGTTGGTACATAATGATAATTATTTGAAGATTAATGCTTCAGTTATGATGTTATGTATATCAATTTAGAGTGTTACCAATCCAAAACAACCCCATATGGTCTTAGGCCATTCAATTTTACATTAGATTGGGACACTGATGATATTTTATGATATATTATAAAACATGATAATAAGAGGACTTCATGTCAAATTACATTATATAAAGCAAAATTACTGTATAATGATATAATAAAGAGGGAAATTGTGATACTGATCATTTTGAATTCCTGGACGTCCACATTGGTAGTGTAGGCTTTATATTGTACAGGTCCTGAGTTTGACCCCTGCAGTGTTTCTCCTTTTTTGTATTCAAATTTTGAAAACTGTAAATCAGTAAAATGTGTCACATTATATAATTTTTATGGAAAACTTCTTTGAAAAGGACTTAAACAAGTATTTCACAACAGTGATAATGGAAATAATATTGTTTATGGTGGCTTTTACCCAAATGAATACAATATTATGAATGGAAATATGACATTTAGCAGTGTGATATTGAGTGACTGTCACTGTACGTAACAGTTACTGATTGGAAATATCAATTTTGTTGTATAATTAATTCATATATATAAAATAGGACTTTCCATCAATGGCCTGCATTAGCTGTAAACAAACACACATTTATTGAACACACATTTATTGTTAGGTAAGCTAGGAATTGATGGATGACAAGTTAAAACTCTCTGTAGCCTTACTATATACATGTAGCCTGTATCAGTAGCCTGTATGTGTGGCTGGGATCAGTGACGTGTGTGGTCGGTGAGAGATATAAATACAGGATTTGAAGCCATAGCCATGGAATAGTTATATCACTATATATAATTCTTTAATGCCTTTTTTCAAATTTAATAAATACCATTGAAATTTGAAAAAAAAGATAATTGTTAGAAAATATGTTGGGTCTAAGTGCATTGGCTCTGTGTGTGATACGAGTCTGGAGATAGTCGTGAGTTAGATTTTATGAGGAAACTTTCATGCGTGAATTTTGAATGATTGCGTAGTTACATGGTACATTACTGATGGTGGTTTAACCAGCCAATTGACACACAGTGTCTTTTGTTCGGCCGTACACAGAAGCACATACTTCAGTTAATTATCCTTATCTGAATTTTGATTGGACAACTTAGATTTTCACTTATCGGTAATGAAACATGAAGCCCATCTGTGAATCTCTAAGGAATGCTTTTGGCTCACATAACATAAAACCCTGGCAACATGTTGGAGCTATCTTATCACAGAACAAGGGCTGGTACATAGGCTAACACAGAACAGTTGACTTGTGAGAGGTATGGTAAGGTTGTAAATTGTAACATTCATTAATGTATCAATTGGGTGTGCCGTATTTTTCAATGTTTTAAAACTAGACATTTCCAATTTTCCAATTTCCAATTGAAATTTCATATGGCTGGTTTTAGCAGATGAATTTTATTGTTTCATTATTGGATACTTGCAATCTTTATTGTGCCAACATCTATTTGAATCAAAACTTACTGTCGCATCTTTAAATAGTTAAATTTGTATATTTGAAGTGATATAATTTATAAAACTTATCAAAACAGTTTTAATTTTGTTCCTGGAGTATAAACTAAGGCTTCAAAGGTTATTTTAAGGTCAAAGGTCAAGGTCACATATACCTGTTCAATTGAATTTTACTTCAATGTGCACACTGATAAATTATAATGATAGGTTTGGCATAATGCACACTGATATGACAATAATAATGACAACTTAAGTAAATGTGCATGGTCCGCTGGATAAACTGTTTGTAATAACGGTGTACACAATTAAACCATGTTACTAATGTGAAGCATTTATGCCTGATTCCTGAGTAAGTTTCGAGCATCATTCCAGCATGAAATCCAAGCAAGCTTTCAGTATGAGCTTGATTATTTTACGAGGGTTTAACAGTTTTCTATAGTGTATGGCAGTTGCTACATTATCCCATCATGTTTTAATCATGCAAATTATTATGCACAGATGATATATGCACTGGTAAAATATGCTGCAATGCAGTATAAATTCCCAGCATGAACTCACAGAATAGATAAAGATATCCTGTAAAGTGATAAAACCATGCTGGGATTATGCTGCAAAATTATGCTGCATTGCAGCAGGCAGTCTGAGTATGGAAAAATACTGTGGTGATAAATAGGCTGGAATCATGCTGGTTAAGGCACACTGCGATTCCAGGCATAACTCCAGCAGTTCTTGCCTGTACCTGATGCTTCGAAAATCAAAATAATTTTATCAAATTCTTCGAATTTTAATAATTTAATATATATCCTTATGTACATTTATACATGAAGATTTACTGAAAAAGGACAACTCATTACTTTCAAAGGGTAACAGATCATATGTACATAAGATATTGCTTACATTAGGAAGGATACATATGATTATACATTAATTGTATGTACATAATGATAATTGTGTATGATATTTACTCTATATCTTATAATTAGTCTACAAAATGCAAGAGTTGTGTCCCCTGGCTCATAAAAAATGTAGTTCTATAGATAATGACATACTACTCATAATGATTTGTTTTGTACTTAATAATTTTAATTGTTTTGTCAGTGTCACCAAAACGAGTACCGGTAAATAAATAATCATAGGCAAAATCTGGATTTTTAAAGGGATGAATTGAAATTGGTAGAAATGGATTTGCGCTTCCTCTATCTTAAACCTGAATCACAGATTCCACCCCTCCCCAGCACTGGTGACAATACTCCACCATATGTATCTCTTAGGCTTGTTGTGATTGCTTTTGCCAATCCCTTTCCCTAATTCCCTTGATAAAAAAGTCAATGTTCAAACGTCATTACACATCTTTAAGTCGAGTAAGTCATTGTGTTTACTGGAAGAAAAGAAATGTTTCAGTGCTTTGTTATTTAAAATGAATGCATATAACTCTGTGTTCCTAGCTTCTTTTTGAAATCTTGGATTCTGAAAGGAAGTATGGGTTTTGGTATTGACTTTGCAATTCTTGGTTGTCTGTGTCTTTAAATAGTAAGGTTGTGGTGTGTATTTTTGTGTGTGTTTTTCCAGCCTTGTGGTCTGTCTTACAGAAGAACTCCAGATATCAGATCGTCTAATGCTGGGTGTATTGATTGATTGATTGTTTACTCTATCTGATGGCTTAGTCCCTGTTGATTCTTGGGTTACGTTATTTGAGACCTGTTGGAGTTCCGTTGGAGTTCCGTTGTGGTCACATTAATGGTTCGATCCAGGCTTTCTGTGTTTTCATGTGCTTAGTCATCAATGGTCTGTGAATACAACTTCATAAATGTCATGAAGAGCGTCTAGAATGGTCAGATCAATACCACATATATATACTGCAACTGGAAATGGCAAGAAAGCGTTGATGGTGTGTTACCAAATAACACATATAACGCTGACAGCGGCAACATGTATAAAACTAGTGTTACACTATTGATAGGCCGAGGCGTGCTGGGACTGTTTACCGACTGATTTCTATGTGAAAGCTGCAGCATGCCTTGACAGATCCAAGTCATCTTGTAAGATGTAACTCTACAAAACGCTATGGAAGGCTTCACACAAGAACATTTACTGAGGAACTTTTTAAATATACCTAGAGTAGACTGAAATTTCCATTATCCTGGTTTGTATATTACATATGAAAGATTTTTTTCACAACTTTGTATATTTTCATTTTTAAACTTCTTCAAAATTTCAGTACCTTAATATACAAGCATATGCATTACAATTTACTTAATTTACCAGGTAGGCTGATTAATAATGCTGATTTGAAAATATGCTATGATGATATTTTTTGTAATTACCGGTATCAATGTTTTTTAAATTGGCAAAAAAACTGATGCTGTGTAATGCTGACATTAACTGATGCTGTGTGTGCTGACATTAACTGATGCTGTGTATGCTGACATTAACTGATGCTGTGTATGCTGACATTAACTGATGCTGTGTGTGCTGACATTAACTGATGCTGTGTGTGCTGACATTAACTGATGCTGTGTGTGCTGACATTAACTGATGCTGTGTATATGCTACCTCACACCTGCAGCATGCTATTTATATAAGCTGCCTGTGTTATCTGACATCCCTCCTACTGTTAAAGCCATACTTCCTAATTTCCCTTTAAATGATAAGAAATCTTTAATGTGCTTCTGGTATATTGAGGATGATTTTGATGCCAACGTTTAAAATTCCAATCACCTTTGTAATTATAATATAAGTATTGATCAAATATATCTTCTAAATCTCATTAGATGTTAATTTACAATAGTAACTTGTTGTATAAGTTAGGCTACTGGAGAAAGTAAACCTGATAAGCCTGCTCGATTAAGGTAAACTACCTATTTAAAATAAAATGTTCTAATCCTAGCAGGCAAAGCACCTGCGGTAGGCTCGGGTCAGCCTCAGGGTGGGTGTCTATTGGCTATGCTTCTCTGTTTGCATATCAGTTAAGACAATTAGAAGTGTTGTTTACATTTCTGTGAGACTGGGCCCATCAATAATTTACAAAATACAGATTATTTCATAAGTATTTCACAAGGTTTATCTGTTATAATTGGGAAGATATTGATGAATTCCTTTCAATGAAATTGAAATAATTGTAGAAATATAGCTTATAATAAATACACCAACAAATTGTTTTGTAGCGAGATAATTAGGATCAAATTAGATACTGGTTTAGCTCACATTTAAGTAGTATGCAAATATAATGATATAGAATGGATTAGTGAGAGTCCCCAGGACCCAGGAGTATTTAACATGTATTGCCAGCAGCAGTAATAATGTTATCACAAAACAAAAGAGATATATACATGTATTGTAAGGCAATTCACATGCAGCAAAACTCTCAAACCAAGATTGATTGGCTAATCTTCAAGTTCAGAAATGATATACTGCACATTGTGAAAGCCTTGTAAAACAAACCCTTGACTATTGATTCTCAATTAGTTTGTTACATATTCATGTCCAAACGCTGAAATAAAAGGTACATAGTATAGTGGGGTCTTTTGTCTTTAAATCTGTAAAAATAAGAATCCAATTCAACATAAGGAAGGATTGAAACTTCTTTTGAAAACGTCCTACACATTCACACTACATGACATATCCACCCAGTGGCTGTACCGTGTGACTAGCTGACGTCCTACACATTCACACTACATGACATATCCACCCAATGGCTGTACCGTGTGACTAGCTGAACTTCCGCGATGCCTTGGTCATGATCTGCCACACGTCCTCAAATAGTGTTAATCTTTACTCCTACCTACCTCTATTCACCAGCCAACTGATGCATTCTAAGAGATAGCGATCCTATTTCGTGTGAAAGAATGCAGTATTAGGTAATATATGTTTTTTGCTGATGTATGTAAAGATGACAGCAAGATATTGCATTTTGTGTTGGTATCACCGCCATCTCTCTACGTCATGCTTCGGTATCTGACACAATCTTAAGTTTTATGTTGTGCATACCAACATGAATTACTTAAAATTTCATAGGTGCTTATAAGGAAGAAGCCATACTCACCTTTGAAACTTCGTTGGATGTGTCTATAAGATGAAATGTTTCAAGTCACGTTCCACTGACGGGAGAATCACTCGGTGTAACATAAAATGTACATGACCCAGTATGTGTGCATAGCACAGAGATTTACGGTAAATTCATGCTAATATTATGACTAATTGTGAAACACTTTTTATAGTGTGTATAGGCCTACACATTAGCACAAATAGTTACAATATATAAAGGTCTTGTCCGGAGGCCCACTGTCCTTAGGGACCATCTGGGCTTACACAAGTACTTCATACAAGAGGTTTAAATTCCTCATTGTGTTTAAACTGGGAGTGAATTCAGTACAGTGGACTTAGCTCAGTAGGTGTCCTGGCCAGTTTATTTTGTGAGGAGAGTGGACTATCTACTTCATAAGAGAGTACTAACACGGCCATTGTTGTGTCCACACTTAGATCTTTGGACAATTTGTGTCTGAAACTGCCAGGATTCAAGCTTTTTATACGTTTGTAAGTATATATTTCAGATTTAAACCTTCTAGTTAAGGCAGGTGCAAGATTGAACTGTTTGCTGTAAAGGTTAAATATGTTAGTGCTTCTTTAGAGAATTGTAAGGCTACATACATATATCTGGTTCAAAGTTGTGATATAGATATATCTCCCATCTTATAGTAGATTAAAATATTTCTGACTGAATGATGATCACCTTCACTAACTCACTATAATCTTACGTTAGATATAATTACTGTGAGAGATCAATGATACAGGCAGTGTTACAGAAAGTAATTTGAGGATAATACCTTATTTAACTGTTTTCTTCTTACAATCTTAACAGCATTGTTAGTAAAAAAGTAGGAAAATGATATTCTCTTGATAAAAAAAAGAGCAGAATTTTCATGTAAATTTAAGCTAGTTTTATTTATAAATAATAGAAAAAAAACAAAGATTTTGATATTACATGTGTCGTATTTTAGTTATATCCACATTGGTGTAAATTGTAACTCTTTGAACATGTTTTCATTTCGAAACAGTTGAATGTCACAAGGGCTAAGACACTTAATAATAATCTGTAAAAGATGTGGATTATTTAGGTTGCCTTACAAGCATCGGCTGTAGGGAATATTTCACGTAAGCTTAGCAATAGAGCATCGGGCTGGACAGCCAAGGGTCGCGGGTTCGAGCCCCAGCGACGGCACTATCTTTATCACTTTTCCTTGTCCTACTACAAATTGGTGCCGTTGACCCTCCCAGTTCAAGGTAGGAGAATCCATGGCGGGGAGTCAAAGAACTTGGGTTGGTGTTTGAAAAAAAGGATGGAATAGTGTAAAAGATGTGCATTGATTAGGTTGCCTTACAAGTGTCAGCTGTAGGGAATTTCCCTTCAGCTTAGCGGTAGAGCATCGGGCTGGACAGCCAAGGGTCGGGGGTTCAAGCCCCAGCAACGGCACTATCTTTATCACTTTTCCTCGTCCTACTACATATCTATATCACTGTACTATACATGATACCCCGGTAAGTCTTTTGGAAGTAGATATAATGTATGACATATACTGTCAGTTTTACTAGCTGGATACAACATTGAACTTTTGATCTGCCTAAACCAGTGACATTATGAGATTCTAGCCAACAGGTAACTAGAATAGCTTTGATATACTATTTGTAGCAGAACTGGACAGGGTCGGTCCGGGTCGTCTTTGACCAGGTAGCATAATATCCGTCTAGAGTTCAGAGTTCCGGGTATTCCAGTCTGGCGGTATTTCCTTTCCTGTTACACTGTCAAACCTCAAGCTGATGCCCATCGCTTCATTAGTTTGTTTTTCCTGCTTGAGTGGACCGGGACCAGGACACTATGTTAGTGTGTTGTGACCGGGACCAGGACACTATGTTAGTGTGTTGTGACCGGGACCAGGACACTATGTTAGTGTGTTGTGACCGGGACCAGGACACTATGTTAGTGTGTTGTGACCGGGACCAGGACACTATGTTAGTGTGTTGTGACCGGGACCAGGACACTATGTTAGTGTGTTGTGACCGGGACCAGGACACTATGTTAGTGTGTTGTGACCGGGACCA